>JABASD010000057.1:0-142897 GCA_019776165.1 Pogonognathellus flavescens | reverse complement strand
ATTCGAAATGTGCGTATTAGCAGCTAATTTTTTGTGTGTGATGTACAATCGAGCAAAGCATTCGCCATGTAAAGTTTCATTCGAATCGGCTTATGACACTTCTGGTGGTTTGCTTGTTAGCTGAGCGTGTAGTTTGTACCAGGCTCCGCAATCTGCATGAATGCACTGTTAGAAACTTCTACAGTTCATTTTACGAAACTCTTGTCATGACTACGGAACACGAGTGAGAGACTCTTGAGCATCCTTTCCTTCATCTCCATTTCTATTCATGCTTTATATATGCACATAATTATCTTAATTTAATCCCTTTCTGTTTGTATACCACAACTCAGGCACGGTTTCCCAACTGACTTTTATGTGCCTTACTCTGATATTATAGCAGTACAACCAGTGCAGTTATGTCTTCTTCCAATCCTTAAAAACTCCTTCTATTTAGTAGTGCAAAATATCTAGGTGTACTTCACCAAGGCGGTCTTCACAGATTGCCAAAAACAATTTCAAAATTTACACACCAACTTCATAATGTATACAACACTAGAGGAATTGTCACAAATAACACGTGCCTTATTAACTTTACAGTGGAGCAACTCTAGTAAAGCAAAATACACACACATAGGTGATTCGCATGGTGATAGGACTGTATGGGCCGCGTGTTTATGCAGAATTCCAAAGTTGTACTACATTGAGTATTGTTGATGAAAATCCCGAGAAAAGGTTCGCCATGTGTTGTTGTGTAGATTTTGTGCAGAGTTGTATATAATAAAGTGGAACTGAGGAAAAGCCGTTGTCTCACACCAAGTAAATGTGTGTTAAAAATTCCAGTTCTTTATAGATTATAGACTAGCCCTGTAAAGTATTGTATTGAAGGTGTACAAAGCACAAAGATCAAGATCAGTTCAAAACACAAGGAGAAATATTTACACGCATAATACTAAAATCCGTTTTATCTACAGCCTTTGTACGTGTTGGCAGATATGCAGGTGCCTATACAAAAAATAAATTTAAATACCTGCTAAAGACCGAAAGTTAGGTACCTTACATATTCTAACGTTACAAACAATAAGGTGAACGAATCTTTCATGGCAAAAGCCCATCACAAGAAATCTCTCTTGTTGATGTGAGACGGCTCCAAATAAAATCTCAGACTCTGATTCAGAGAGAAACATTGAAATCACCATTCTACACAATGCAATAAAAAATAAGTAACTAAACATTCATGAAAAGTGTATTCTCATTCTTTTGTGCATCTTTTGTGCATTTGAACCTTTATGCTTATGCTGTAGCCATTTCTGATTACGAATATACATTTCTATATGTAGATTTGAAATTCGTTTCCTATGAAAAAATCCGGAATGAATCAGACTTACATCCTTTAGTTCTTAGACCTCACCATGTAAACTGGAAATTTGTATTACGATTGCCATTCTTACTTTGCTATAAGCATGCTATTTATATGTAATAAAATAAAGGTTCCTGTAAGCTTACTGGAGATACCTCTTTAGTAATAGGAATTCGAATTTGGAATTTCTCCATTCAACTCGAAATCATTCCAATTCACGATTATGTATACCTAGTCAGCCTTCTTTTCTTATATAGGTACATTTGATTATAAATCCGGAGTTCGAAAAAGTCAAAAGTCAAAAACCCACATGACTGCATTCATATTTGGATTAGACAGTCTATTTAATGGCGAGAGGTTGTAGTTGTGAATGTCTATCAAGGAAACATATCACGAAAGTTACCTAGCACTACTAATACTAATATAGAATTAAATATAGCTGTAGTATACCTCATAGTATAGTATATCGCGGTTCATAGTAAAAGTAATAGTGCGGTACAACATAGAACAAGACTTGAGCTTGCAACACACAAGGAACAAACAATAAGTCGAATACAACGAGACAGAAAATGCATTCCATTCCAGACTTGACCAGGCTGACTAAAACTTTCAATTCATACGTCAAGTGCAAGTCAAGCTCTCAAGGATCAACAAAATGGATTGCTTCTTGCTTCCCCACTTATATCGGTATAAATATATACCTAAAAGAAAAATACATAATATGCGCTGATATGCCTCAAGTATGTTTTATACGTGTGTGATGTTGCTAAGCCATTTCATCAGGTTTTATACCGAGTGTATTGTAGTGCGTTGTATTTGTATGTATATGCATGTACAAATAATATAAGTAGACTGACTCACAACAACATCATGCTATGCTTCTCTCTCTATCTCTCTCTCTCTCTGTCTTTGCCTATTTTCTTGTCGGTTGTGTTGTATTATTAGTATTAGCTTCCACTATTCAAGAGATGAGAATACAAAGGGGAAGAAAGAACTCTAAACAGAACAGGTAGCATGCAAATACCAACCAGCCACGCAATACAACAAGAATGGAATTCCATGACTCGTCTCTTCCACATCAAATTGACTTGAGGGATTTTGAAGCCGTTCAAACCGAGTAAGCACAATAATATAATCAAAGTTATTCCATTTGATCACTGATGTCGTGTCATTCTTTCATTCTATAATTCGCCGAATTAAACTAAATACTCATTCTTGTCAGAGCATTCAAATCTCTGCATCGCATTAAACCAAATAGCAACGTACCGAATTATATCGTCCTCTTTGTTTCACTCCACCAAAGACCATTACATTCTAAATGCCAAAAACTAAACGAAAGTGCATGTACAGAAATAAACAAACTTTGCTTTCTCTTTGCTTTTACGCGTTTACTTTTATGAGACATAATCCTTAACTGACTCAGCTCCAGAATGACACATGGAGTAGTAGAGTCCACTCAACTACACCCTTACCGTGAACCAGGAGGAGATTCCACATTTCCAGTTATTTCTTGGGATTATCTCCAATCCACTTTTACATTTAACTGTGTAGCGTGAGTAAATGTTAGCAAACACTTGGGCAATAATAATCTGTTGTACAACCATTATAGTTAAATGCTTCAAGTTTTTATCTCTGCGTCAATAATAATAAGAGCAAAGGATAAAATGTCGATTTTTGTTAACGTAGTTTCTGAGAGTATATAGAGTTACTTATAAAATGCAAATGTATATTAGTTATCGTTTCATGGTCTTCCGATTCAAATAGGACGTTTGCTTTTGCTTTGCAATCCTGGCTGAATTGCAGTGGAGGTTTATATGAACTCATTGTACTCGAAAGAATAAACGTATTTTATTCTTCGTGTTCTATTGCTTCTCACATTTGTATTACATTACATTACATTTTCATTAAATTGCCTTACATTCATTTCATTCAGGCCAAGATAAGTCAACCAAGCCAATTCACATCCCCCTACATTACGTTGCATTTCATTTCATCTCCTTCTGTTCATTTTCTATTATAGCTAATATTAGAGCTCAGGGCCTTTAACTTCATAATGAGTACCTACAGTACTTTCAGCCACGCAATCCACCCTAACTTTGATTCTTGTATTATATAACTTAAGTGTATCGTATCTGCTTTCCAATAAAATAACCATGCACGCCTTTCATACCTAAGCCATGTCTCTACCTACTACTTACTCAACTCAAAGTTTCTGTTTTCTGTGAAGAACAAAAGACAAATCAAAGCGTTTGCTGTGCCTTGATTTGCCTGTACTCTACGCAGAATTCACTGTAGTACACAGACACAACATCTAAATACTACATCCCCACTAGAACAACTTTTTCTCAAGCTCCACACTCAAAGGTTCAAATCTTTGTGAATCTACAAGGCTGCTGCATTCAACACATACCTTTAATACCTACCTCCTATCTGTAATACAGGTGTTAAAGACGATGAAATGTCAGATAGAACCTTGAATCCGTTCTCTTGTACTACAATAAGCAATAAGTATCCAACTCCGAAAACTTTTTGTACTGCAAATAAAGATCCAAGAGGTAGATAGGGGAATAGCAACGCCAGTATATCATAAATAGCGAATTTTCAACTAATAGAGGCAATTAATTAAATTTAATTAAATAAATGAAACAATTTCTCTTCTTTGTTTTATGAGAACATGGCCTGAATTTCAAAAACACAAAACAACGCAATTACAATACACACAAACGTACAGGAAAGGAAAACGTGCTACGTAATGCCTAGTGAACGCTCAAAACATCCTAAATCAGAATCAGACTTCGAGTAGCATCGCTAAACTCATTTCACGACTTTAATTGTCAGTTTAATTGTACGCTACAGTTTCACGAAGAATTATCTCTTGCCTGTACTCTCAGTCTTTTGTGCTGGAAATAGACAGTGTAAAAATAAGACTTTTACACAGTAACTACAATGCCATGGATATAAAAGGTACCTACATCACAATGTGTACTACCACTCCGTATACATTGTAACACTGTTGCACTGTGACGGACTCTTTATTCTCTCACACATGCATGCAAACCACACCGTCTACTCCACAGACTGGCTCCATGGCTTCCCTTCATTCTATTCTCAAGTTTTTTTCTTAACGATGACGAATGTTTTAGTTTACTGATTTGAAAACAACTTACCTACGACCATAGCAAAGAAATCTAAAGGAAATCAACCAATTACAATTTCCACAGAATCGGCTGTATAATAAGTACGTTGGATAGCAAGAAGAAAAATGAAGTAGTCTGTATGTGCGATACATGGAAGAAAATCTATGTGTATGTATCATTATCATTATATTGTGTACCTATGTGAATGTGTGTTTTAAACTTATAGAACACAAGAGAGAGAGAGAGAGAAACACAGGGCGTGAATACATAATCAAATTCCTCTTAAAGATTTCATCTAGTAAACTTTACAAGGGAAAGTTTAATTCACATCAAACGATCACCATCAACTCTACCTCTAGGTATACCTCACCAGACTCAAATCTCAAAGGTAGGCAAATCCCTGACTTACTAATCTTTACATAAGATCTCATCTAAAGAATCCAAGGCAAATACCAAATTAGTAACTAAACAAGGTGATCAAAGCTGGAGTCCATTAGGCCAAACGTACACTCACTCTCTGTAGTATTTGACTCGAATAAAACTAAAACAGTTCACTGAATGCGTAGCCAGTAAAAACCATACTTCTCTTTCAATGCAGCAACGAATCAAACTAAACTAATGTTACACAAGCGTAAGATAACAAAAGAAAAGTGTTACATCACCATGAGAAGTACGAAATTCTTGAATGAAAACCAGATTACAAACCCTTCCTTTCTATTCTCAAGAAGTTACAAAGTTATAAATTTTATAATGTGCCAAATAAGAAACAGAATCACATTTGTATGCTCAACAAATAACCATCTCTCTCTCTCTCTCAATACAACATAATCTTAAAATACTACCTTTGACATTGTACTTATTGTGTTTCGTCTACATTGTAATTCAAATACACTAGTGACTCCTCGACTTTTGTGTTAAATTATTATTTTACATCATGCACATAAATAGAAACACACTGCTAATACTTCCACGTTGTTTGTTTGAAAAGGAAACAGAGTCCGATGAAAAAAACATAAATGAATATAAAACTAGTGTGTTAACATCCGTTTACTTTTCCTCTCCGTTTCCCATCATTTACAGATCATCCCCGTATATTTCAACCCAACAACCTTAACTAATCTCGCCGGTCTCGCCGATCCTTTGTTTTGTACACTGTATTCAAAAACTTTGGTGTAATTCAAATCGAACTTATAGCTATATATATTCTCATTACGATTTCCTTGAATCTTCTCATTTCATTATTCCAGCTGCAAGCTCACCAGTTTCCTATCGTTTGAATCGCAACCCCTCAATCAGTGAAATCACTCAAAAGTACATAATTTACATATTTTATTGGTTTCCAGTCTGGATCTCGTACTATACTTTCTCAACACCACATTTTCCATCTATTACATATAAACTAGGATGGGATTGCATGTGAGAATCTCGGCGTAGCCGTATAGTATCATCAATACTTTCATCCAGCAATTTTATAGCAGTCAACCCTTCATTCTCTCCGGAGTCTCATCAGATTTCAATTGGGCTCTTGTCAAGTAAACGTGCACGCTTAATGCTACACGCACCACCGGGACAATCATAAGAAAATCTTCCCCCTCATCATCACCATCATCAAAACCCAACATAGGTTTTATTCACTACATTCACTCACAAACTCACTACAGTCACCATTCCATCCTCCCTCTGAAGTTTCCATCCTCCTTTCCATATATTGACACGATCTTCAAAAATCTTACCCCAAGTACTTACTACTTGTACTGCTCAAATTTTAATTCACCAAATTATATGTGTAATATTCCGAATGTAGTAAAAATAAACTATGCTATTAATGTCTAAAAATATCCTTACATCATTAAAACCAAGTACTTCGTATTTAATCTGACTTTTACGTACTTGTTCTCATACATATGTACATATAAGTATATTGCAGTATAATTTACAAACACGTACACACTAAGGTACTTTATACTTCACGTAGGTAAATGAGTGTTTCTGTAGTGTGTAATTAAGGGACTGCTGTTGCTTTTATTCTTCACAACTCTGGAAAGGTCATGCTAAAAGTAGACAAAGAAAACTATGATTAAGTCAATTTAAAGTTAGACACAAATTGAGAGTCTTGAAGACTAGCAACTTTTCAAGTCGATTCATTCTAATCCTAAAACATCCAGGTCGGACTTGAGACATCTTTTCTGGAAACACACTCCTTTTCCCGTTTTCCCAAATCCCAAAGCTCAAAACTAACTTTATTTCTGCTGAACACGTTATTTAGCCTTTGACTCGAGAGTACACGAAAGGAAAAGTGAGCGAAGGCTTTAACATGGCCTGGTGTGGGATAACCACAGTAAGGAAGCCACATTTAAGAGACGAACAGTGAGTTATTTTGTGTACTCTCTTCATCAACCCAAAAACAGAAACCTAATCCAAAGGATAATATTATAGCTCTTGAAGGTTCTCAAACTCTTATTTTGAACAAAAACGGAAAGACTTAGTATAAGCTCCAGTTTAAACTTCCAACGTCAATTTGTTGTAATTGTAATGAAATGATTCTATCACACATAATTTCCATTCGGCTCTCCTGCCGACTTACTGCCGTCTACATGCAACGCTCTGTTTTACACACAAGACATGGACCTATTTTGTCTCGTACAAGAATCTAATAGCACAAGTCTCCCCACTGTTAATTTCATCCTTCGTAAAATACACTAGAGCTCTCAATCCGGCCGACCCGACTACAAGATCCTCCCGATTCACAACGATTTTCACTGATTTTTTCTATTTGTTCTCGAGTTGAGGAAGGTACATGGTGTGACGTGATGCGATCTAATTCTAAGCCATTATTAAATGTTCTCAAATTGAAGAGTCTGTCTTTATTACAGATATTATAACTCAAGTCTTTAATTGGTTAATTTATAACACTGTTTAAGCTTCTCCCAATACTGGCAATATTAATGTCTTCTCACAACAGTTTTTACATACCATAAATCTTTCATTAAATCCGGTTTTCATTACTGCCTGATTCTTTAATATTTTCACACAGCCACTATATACGCAGATATGTATTTCTATAATTGGTTGAATAATTTACACCCTGACATTATATTTATGCTTCTTTTATTCAAATATGTAAAACATACTGCTAAAACATAAATTACTAAGTGAGCTAGCTGGAATAATTGATAATACCAATTAAACAATTTTTGTTTCATTTGTTCAGCAATGTTGTTAGTAGCAGTTATGCAACTTTGAATCCTGGTTTTGTACCTTCTAAGTCTATAATATACAATTGCTAATTTCTATGTTTACGGCAACATGGAGGGTTGTAATAAAGGTTTTACGGTGCACACGTAACACATGAGAGTTTTAATGTCTATTGGTAACGTTCACCTACTTTCCATTGTCCACAGTCTTTAAGTTTAACTATAGCCCAGCATTTAATTCTAAGCTCTTTGCTCTTTCCGCCTAATGCTACAGCCAAGTTTCTTGTTCATTATTATTATTACAAGGCACCTTCTTCCTTCGGGTTTAGTTCGTTCTCTTGCCTCGGCACGCAACTCTTCTACATATACATACAACATAACCAATAAGAATCTCACTGCACATAATATAATAACCACCCTAAGTTTTACATGTAGCCCTGTCTTTATCTTAGTTTTTATTCGGAACGTTATATAAAAGGATCAAAGCTATATTTTCACTCGCATGTACTAACTAATACTACACAGACAAACAAATAGTGGACGGAGAAATACAGTTTATTATTTAATTTTCTTGGCACTGCATTTTTAATAACTTCCTCTTCCAAATTCAGACAATGAATTGTTTTCCTAGATTTTAAATTTATATCCATTAGACGAATGACTACATTAAGTATACATAATATCCAGATTTTCGTATTTAGTGGTATACCCATTGCTTAGGAAAAACGAGGTGAGACAAATACCCAGTTTCACTTTTATTACTAGCATGCGAAATGGATGCAGATATGCCTCTTTGACTCCACGCTCTTACTGCCAGTCCTCTCATAAATAATAGGAAACGTGTACGGAGTTTCGGCTTTACATACGTATTACAGGCATTTCTTTAAAGATTCTCACAAACTGTTACCTTTATGGTATAAGCGCATGCAGACATCGCATTACATTACCCATACCCATAATATATTAACCATGAGCGCTAGTGGGAAAAAACTTCATCCTTTTGTTCAACAAGTCCAGACGAAAAGTTAAGAGTTTTGGAAGTAAAACATAAAGGAAACACAAGCTGAAGCTCTTCGAGCTGTCCCACAAAACACCACAACATTAAATGAGAATGAGCGGAAAAAATTCTGGCATCAATCTCGAGAATAATTTTCTTACTCTGCCTCTTCGCTCAGCTGCAAAGCTCCATAATATACAAATACTCTTTCAAACACACACAAACAAGTACCTACATCATCGAACACCATTTTACACTTTACCAATCCGTCCAGATAGAATTTCATTTACACAATGTCCAAGTAACACACAGACGCTGAAGATGTGCGACTACACGACTGTCTGTATCTATCCCTATGCCTGTAGTAACTCTATAATCACGTTAGAATATGTTAGCGACAGTTTCAGTCCAGTTTGAATTTTATATCAATAAGAGACAAGCCTTTCAATATACTGTCTAGGACATCCATGCTTCTTCTAACAGTCTCCCTTGCCGTAGTCCAAATTAATTCTCTTACAGACCATAATAGCATTAACAACGCATTACACAGACTAACACGTCCCAGCGAAATACAAAGTAACGAAGTTAGCCTTTCCATTACACTACTTACCGTAACATCCTTTATTACATCAAAACTAGCTGTGAAATTGTCTTGGCTGTCTTGAACTTCCAATGTAATAAGAAGAAGGACTAATCAATGAACGAGCTGTCTCCTTAATGCAATTATGAGTCATATAAAATTATATTAAGTACATCTATTATTGCACCTAGATGACAAAACTATACTAAATTCAGATAGTACACACGTATTCTTCTTAGGTAGAATTAGGTCTTTCTGCTGCACAGACAACCGAGAGTTATTGAATTAATTCTGAAGGATTACGATTGTTTCTTAGTGTATGTTCGCTTGACAGGCTAATTACCCACAATCCGTCCCAATGTGCATGTCGTAGGGGGTAGCACAATTTAGCTCAGTTAGTCATTCCGTTAGGACAGCCTATGATTCTCTAATCTCCTGGTTGGCTAGGCAATTGAAAACTACAACCTAGTTGGCTAGGGTCTAAGAATTGTAATTAAGAATTTGAAAACAGTTCATAAAATAAATTAGGTACCAAAATAATGTTATTTAGATATGGTATACAAAAATTGATACATTATGAGTTACTGTAACACCAGCAGCCATATATAGTAAAATAGCTTTAAAGATGCTAAATTCACATCGCTGATTCTCAAATCCGCTAATTAGTAAGGAAATAATTATTCGGTGTTTGTATTCTTAATCAAAACAAAATTTATGTTCCATTTATTTATTTTGTAGCGCAGTGACTAACTCCGCTAAATTGCACCATACCCTACGACATGTACAAGTTACGTGACATATGGCTTTAGCTGAGAGAGTATTATTAATACCTACTTTATAATTATAACATACGTCATTGCACTACCCCTAAATTCGCGATAAAGAGAAGTCTGAGGCTGTGTCTACAACGTTATGACTTTTAGCATGCCACAATCCAGAATATATTTGTAATATGTATTCAAATAATGCAACATAACACTTGAAGTATCGTTTTGTTTGTTCTTTGATGATTGCATAGCTTTATATTTACACAATCACACAACGTACTTTCACCCGTTCTCATGCTTTGGGTGGTGTGGCGCTTGGCAAGTCATTGGACCATTAACATCATATTTGCTCATTTTCTCACTCACAATTAATTGGAGGGTGATTGAAGAGAATAAGCCATGGCCTTTCCATCCTACGTAAGTAAAACAACTTGATTTTACATTTGTAGATTAACATGTATGTCAGACTAAATAAATAGGACATGAACAACATGAATAATGCAAATATACAAAAACTGACTCATGTTGAAAATGTTCATCAAACCATAAATAAGTGACATCAGTCCCGTCCACATTCCAAAGTACACATTAATTCCATACTCAAATTAAACATTACACAATTGTTCCGTCTGTGGCAACATCAATCTTCAAACTAAAGTGTATTAAACGGTTACAGCTAAAATGTTCTCTCCTACATTTAGATTCATGTCACATTTAACGAGTTAATTTGAAAGAAAGGTTGTGAAAACAATGCTTGTGCATACAATACAATATAATATTATTACATATAAGTACAGAGATAGCAACTATGTGCGGAGATGCTTCAAATAACGTTTCAACTCGGTCGTTTCAGGAGTGTTGAATTAATGGCAATATATACAAGTAAAGTAAAATACAATATTATGTAGTACAAGTATTTGATACAGTAAATACTGAAACCAAAAGGCAAAAAGGCAATATACCTACCCAAGCAGTAATATGTATCTGTATTCGAATTTGAAGAGTGTATTATACGTTTGAGTAAAGTTTTGAATTGAGTTTGTTGGAATTGCCTGTGTCGGTTGCCAATTGTCGGCAAGAAGAAAGAAAGAAATAACAGAGGAACCAAAGGAGGGAAGGTCTTCAAAAGCTGTGACTGTTTCTATTAGATGTTATAGGACTTTGTGAACAATGCAACACCTACAAAACAAAACTACGAGTGTGTTACATACGACTTACACAGTCACGCATTACTTGTTATTCCTAAATGCAAGCAATTTTGACAATCTATTTCCATACGAGAAGAAAATCACAGTATACAAACATGATCATATTTTTGGTAGACTGTTGTGGAAGCTCAAGCAGTGCAGTGGAAGTAGTCGTATGAGAAATCGAACCGAAGGAGGACAAAATGCTAACTCAGTCAGGGGTGTTAATAGTCTGGCAGTAGTGGTAGCCGAGAGTCACCGAATGTACCGGAGCAGCAGACAACAGAAAACACAATGCCACTCACACAGAGAGAGTGTGCAACTAATTCAAACATAAATACACATGTACATTATATCGACATGGCATGCGTTCCAATCTCTGACATTCAACCTATTAATACACAGTAGTAGACTAGTGTGAGTGAATAGCACTTAGGAACTGGTGTTCGATTCAATACTTAACTAAATGTAATGTTGAATGTGGAGTGAATATGTCATGTTACAATACAATACATAAAAGACTACAAAAGCGACAAACAACCATCAATTATTAAACGATGGCTTTAATAGAGTCCTTCGTTGCTTTCGCTCATACTTCCTACGACTGCCCTGTGTATTATTTCCTTGTGTGTGGAGAGTGTTCTCAGTTCTCACCGATAATAGCTTACATAAATATAATGACAATCTACGTTCGATTTAAACTTCAGCAACAGCAAACAAAGTTTAAATCACACTGTCGGCTTCTCTTTGCTTTTAGTCATGAAATTAGTTTTCCTGTTCTATTCTCTCATAATTGCATTGCAAAACAATTGTGCGATTGCATGTAAAGTCGAAAAACATTAATGTGTATATTTATGTCTACATTGTAGTGCACAATGTGTAGAGTGCAGTCCATGAAATGAATAATGTCTATATACCCCATCTCCTGTAGCTGTTCTTTTAACAGTGTGCATTGTATTAGGTTGTCTTAATAAGAGACTGAGAGAGAGCCCTAATATTTCAATTCGTATGTGTAATGTGAACCGTATGTTGTGTTCTTGTGTGTCAATCAAATCCTAAAATTAGTCGCATCTAATGAAATCAAACCGTAGTTATAAAATGACGTCACAATACCTTTTTGAACCTAATGACTTGAGACAACAGATTCATTGTCCTTCTAAGTACATTCGTAATGTGTACACACAACAATTTTTGTAATAATAAGATAATGAAATGAAACATTAAAGCCGTGACAGAAGGTTGAAATTCTTCAGAATTCTACAAAAGTAATACATTCACATTTGTTGCAAAATAACTGATTCACCTGACGCACACACCTCAGCCCTCAATAAAGGAAATTGAGAATTAGGATTGACAGTATAGTAACACTATTCTTTCTTTGGCAAATACCTTGCTGATTATTCACGTAGTAAAAAAATCTTGCGAAACTATTACAGTGGATAGACCCATGCCATACACAAACTAAAAGCCCAACGCTCCCAATCACGAACTATCACACAGTATTTATGACCATTGTGAGATTCTCATCTTGATATTGTCACAATGCACATTAACTGGCTCCAACGTTAAAGCTTCTCCTATTTCCATTTAGGTACCTGTGCACGTTTATAGTGAGAATGTAGGATAAAGCTTAGGTGTAATCATACTCATAATCAAATAAACCATTCCTTATAATAAATAAATAATGGACACAAAGCTCCTTCTATGGCAATATCCAAATGTCTTGCATTGAGAGTCGATGATACAAATGCAAAATAAACAAACAAAAAATCCCTTTATTTAAATTGTGTACAAATAATGTTATGAGAAAAATATTATAACACAGCTAGAGCAATTGTGATCATATGCATGAAAAATTGGGTAAAACGGTACAAAGTAAATCAGCATGATGTCACATAAGTACAAATGAATACAACACAGACGAAAAATGAGCCATCTATAACATAATACACATTATGTATCTACATGTATTTTATTACTCAACTTGTAATATTGCCTCATCTCATAACGTGTAGAGTTTAGTTTTTTTACACGGAAAGAACCTTCGCTTTAAACGTTCGTTAATACCACGACATGTTCATAGAATCAATTTACCTTGCAATATTCAACCACTTCATTACTGGCACTAGAACTCAACGAGATTCCGTTCTGATTGCGATATCTGTTCACTCATTGTTAAAAATAGTGTGAACATGCAATTTTCCTCATTCCAGAGTGTGTTGAGTGTTTGCATATATAGCCGTAGTCCAAATATCATTATTATTACAATGTAGACATTATAGTCACATGAATAAAGTGTAATGCCTGGTAAATGAACTGTGAACATAAAACATGTTCGAACGCATTCACTCTCTTCACTATGCTACCTGTAAGTACCTACCTAACCTATGTAACATTATTTGACGCTTTGCATTTGCAAAGGGAAATTGCAATTTTAATAATGCATGCCGTACATGTGTGTAGTACAAGACCTGAGTCTAGACGAATATTAGTAAGTAACTCGATAAAATGGAAAGGAAATCATTGAGGCGTAAGGAAACCCAACACAAATAATACAAACTTAATCACTGTGGGTATATACAAAGACACGGTATAGTAGAGTAACTTCATCCACACACAACTACACGGCATGTTAAAATTTCGTCATCATTATTATTGCACTAGTGCTGCATTGCATTGTGTGTAGTGTATATAGGTACACCGCACTGATGTAGCAGCAAAAGATCAAGTAAAAATATGGGCAGAATTGTGTGCGATTGACCACCACATTCACTGCGTCATATTTTTCATTTCATTTGGTAACTGGCATAAAATGCTCAACTCGCTAACGTCAAATACTCCTATTGCATGCAGTAAGTAGATAGTACGGTTAATATTTACACCATAATATTTCATAATATAATAACGTCAAATCAGTTGATACTTTACTTTAGCAAAGAGAGAGAGAGGGAGAGAGAGAGATATGATGAACACCACACGTCTTTGGAGTAATCTGTGTCTGTAGCGTATAATAATATTGAGCAGCTTAGCTACGCTATTCAACAGTCAACTCATCAAAAGATTTTCAGCTCACTACGAGTCCTTCCTACCTCCTGTCTCAAATGAAATGTAAGGATAAATCCGCCTACTGGAATTCATGGTTTGATAAGCCACAATGAATGCACAGTAAGCACAGAGCATACCTTCTCTGATTTTATTAAGGTTTTACAAACCAAAGAACTAGAAAATAGTCTTATTCTTATTATTCGTAAGACCAGAGTAGATTTATACTTGTGTGAATGTACATAGAGCAAGACTAAGGCAGAAGTGAACATGACATTGGGCTTGTTCACTTTTCTCTCTCTCTCTCTCTCCTGTCTTTTGACTCTAATTCAAATCTATTCAGACTGCTCGAGTCAATTCAATAGCAACTAAAAGGCTTGCGTCAAATTATAATTCTTATTCAACGCACAACAACGAAGCGACGGCAGAGTACGTAATGTACGGACAACAACAGATAGAGATACTAATACAGAAGCCTACTAATAATTCGAGTACCTGGCTTTCATGATGTTGTTCCATTCGAATTCTTGCATAGTCAAATGGCTGTAATGCTTTTCATAAATTCTCAACCCAATCCTTATCTAGCTTATCCTTCCGAGTGGACTGTGCGACTTCAATGCTCAGTTTGACTGAACAGAACCTTAAGAGGCACTCCAATTACATATAAATTGCCATATGCTGTTCAACTCAACTAAAACCTGGCCAAAGACAAAAACCTCAGCCAAAAAAGAAAAGGGCCGACACAAGTTACAATGAGCATTGAAGAAATCCTACTGACTCATCAACTTCATCATCATGAATCAGAATAATTAAATCTATACAGTATTGCAATGCAATGGCTTGTTTCTTTCTCACTTTTTATTGCACAGTTCATTTCAAGTTTCATATTATCTATAGACACTTACTCAAGTATTATCTCCCTCCTTTATCTAGCTTTATTACAATGTATGTACGATTCTCTTAAGAATAATGATAATGGGCCATACAAATAATAAATATACACTCAGTCGGGCTAATCTATCCATAATCAAATAAGACTCCCTAAAGGACACACATATGTATCCCAATCCAAACTGGGTTTATATAAATACATTGTAGTATCTTACAACCACAATATCTCCACCACTACCACAGCCATAGTATCACTACTAAAAACCAAGATCATAACAAACTCTTGCCAGCATTGAATTAGATGACATTATCTGTATTTGACAAAGTATTTATATTGCATGTACTTTCTGTGCTACGAATTCCATTCAATTCATTTCTATACGGTCCTAGTCATCTTGTTCAACAATCAAATAATAAATGGTCGAGAAGGAAAACTACACGATGACACGCAATATTATCGGCTCATCCTTCCTCTTTTTTATACCAGTATTATTATTATTATACGCGTCTTATGTAAGGAAACATGACAACTCAAATACTTGCTGTGGTAACTAAGTCTTTCCTGGCTTTACTGTTCATCACAACTCACCACCACTACTTATAACACATAAAATAATATACTGTCTAATATGCCCTGTTCAATTTTGAAACTTCTTGTGCCCAAAATATATACAAATCTAGAAAAACTCTAAACGTACATAGCCACCAAGGCACATAATAATAAACCTTCTAACAAAAAAGGACCATTTCAGCCAATTTGTATTTACCGTTACGGAACGAGAAAGATGTTGAGCATATAAATACAAAATTTTTAATAGACCCACGTTAAATTAAGTTTCCTGGTAGTAGAGAAGTCTTGTTGAAGAGGGTGAACAAGTCTAATATTGTTTGGAATGCATGTTTTATTTTGCCGACTTTTTAGAATGATTTGTTTAAGTTGGGACTGATTATGAAGCGGATAGGGATCAGGGACACACATTCTCATCTCTTTTCACTGAATTCTCATAGGGATGCATACACACGATGAAAATTTCCGAGAGAGACCGGGAGAAGAACAGCTTATCTACAACTAGGCTGCCGCTGTGGGTTTCTGTAATATATGTGAAGGGCAATGAAGTGCAGGTGGTGAACAGAGAAAAGGACAGAGAGAGAAGAGACGACGGAGGACCCAAAAGTTGGAGAAGAATAAGAAGAACAGTCATGAGACAACAAAACAGAACACGACACAAATACATCCCAACACAACACACCGCATCGTCACAGTCCTCAACGACAATAAGACACTAGTCTATTAACAAGCTCACAATAAGCTTAAACTCGAGTACACGAGTCTAACCATTAAAGATATACGACGCACGTAGAATACACGAGACTGTCAACCCCACTTCATATACCGCACTGTGGCACTGTTGATTCATTACTATTATATGACGGATTTCGTCTTCATTTATGCTTCTAACATAACGGAAGAAAAAGCATACCCTTTACTCCTCAAAAACGTATTATACGTTTACACCAAGAGGAAATAACTCCTGAAAAGGTCAACCCACAAAAAGTTGAATTGACTATTTTCACAGTCCATATTCAATAAATGAAATTTTAAGTGGAGTGTTTCTAAGATGCTACAATACATACAGGACACACGCACAAGGCAGATGGTTTTTTCTATTGACAAAATGTTTAGTATATCCATTACAATCGAATTCTTAATCAATGCGATTGACGTATAACACTTTAGCACCCACTTCCTCTCTTTCAGACCTTAACATTGCTAACACTAGGTATAATTATTTATACACAAGGCACACAATGATGTTTTCAGAGGTACGCAACAAAATAGCATTTAGTCAGGGGGCTGAATTATTCCAGCGATGACGAAAAGAATAACCTCTGCATAGTTTCAGTTCAAATTTACTATAAATAGATTAGAAATTCTTTGAAAGACGATGACACAAGGGTAATCACCAAAACATTTAGAGAGAATGCTGTCCCAGTAATTTTACTTTTTTGAAGCATTCTCCGTGGACGTTCTGTTATCTGATAAGTACTAAAATGTAGACTTATATTCTGCATGGAACGTCGAAAACTCCGACGACAAAAATATTGCCGAGCTTCATCATGACATTTATCTACATTCTCTGACAACCATAATCCTTCATAGCAACAGGCTATGCTTAGCCGTCTCTAACACAATGTGAGGCTTTAGTCACAACTGTTACTTACTGACGATACAGTTTATTAAGTCAGTTCAGTCTTGAAAAAATATTCCAACATTCCGACACCGGACCTACAAAACACTCGTTCAGTGTTTTTTTGTAGCTATAGCTATAACTATAATATGCCGCAATATTCTAACATTGCAACTCCGCGCCTTTTTTAGACACAGAACAGAATACTTAAATACATACATGAGTAGAATAATGGCTTGACTAATATTGTTAATATTAAATTAGTTCACATTACAATTTGTAATAGGATGACATTTAATGATATACACGAAAGGTCAGACACTGTTAGTGTTATTCCAGCTCTGTCTCCATTTCACCTTTGTGGTTTCTACGAAAAACTAAGTCCATACTATTTTTATGTCTACTTTGCCCATATTTATTTAAATCCGTAAGCAAGTCTGTCTGAGACTCTTGCTAAGAAGATGAGCAGAGTTAAGCTCATGTTACACTTCAGCTTTAGCCAGATTGAAATTCTTACTGAGCATCTCAATTGCGCCAGTGTCATATTACACTCACTTCACTCGAGCGACCACACCAAAATACTCATTGTCACTGTCACTTCATGATACCAGTCTGCAGCATTGATTATTTAAATCACATCGTACGTACGGATTATACATATATTGTGTGTATAAGACGACACCTTTGACATTCGTTTTATTATACGAGCTTGTACACCAATAAATACATTTCATTGTCACTAACGTTCATAGACATTAAAGTCATAAATCGTTTTCTCTAAATGTCAGAGGTATACCGGACGTTCGAAATATTGCAATGGTAATTTCCTGCGGCCAAACCCGCAATAAACACCTAAGTGTGCACTCTCAATAGCCTTAAGTTCAATTTCATATAATTACGAAACTATTTTTAACTAATAGTACCAAGTCATTGAAAATGCCAATTATGTGTAGGATTTGCACATGGCTCTTAGTTTCTTAGAAATGACGAAAGCAAATTTAATTGCTCATTATTACCTTTAGTTTCTTTGACATGGAATGTGCAAATTGGTGTTGTGAGAGTACACTAATCTAAATAAACCATGCAAACTGAAACCTTAAGTTTCTAGAGGTGAAGATAATGTCTTAATTGCAGAAAGTAATAATAACGTATATGTACATTAGATAAGGCACTAGTTACAATTAATTGCATGTCTAATTCCTGTCAGCATATTACTGCAAGTAAAACACCATTCTGTGTCTATACAAGGTAGCTCTTTCAAGTATGCATCTACACATAAAACATTCAATTGGAACTCAAGCAGCCCATTTGAATTTATTGCAGCAATTAATACCCAGGATAATATTTTAATGTTGTTCAAATCGTTTTAATTTCCTTACTTAACAGTTACCAGTATAGCAACCAGGACATTCTATATTTCACTGCAATTTCTTATTATAAATTTCAATTATTAAACCGTTCGTGTGTACATAAATATACCGTTGCAGGGTTTATCGTTGTTTAAAGCTTTCTTTGTTCATTTGTTAAGCTAATTACTTATACTTTTAAAACATGAGCATTCTCATTTGTAAAAGTTGTTTAGAAATACATCAATATCATAATAACCTTATAGGTACTTGTCACGAACAATTAAGCAATCTTAATTGATATTTCAAAGTAGGTTTAGTACAATAATTACATATTTATAAGTCCGATGTGTGAAAAACTAAACGCATGTTAGAATTAGGTACCTATTCACAAAATCAGTAATAAAGCAACTGTTTATTAGTCACAATAAAACAAATCTTTAAGCCAGAGTTATACAATGGCAATAAAACGGCAGATTGTTTAGAAGAAACCACAATAGAGTTATTGTAAATAAAAGAAAAAGTTGGAATGAACAAAGTGCGCGTCTGCTGCGTGACCACAAGTGTAAACATCTTTGCTTGCACTTATTGATTTCATAACATTATAGTAAATAATATGTAACCCTTCAACTTGAAATTTATTCTATATGACAGGCAGTAGGAAGAACAAAGCAGAGATGCTCAGGTTGCTTTGCATAAATAAATTAAACGAGCATCATCTTATAATGACACATTGCATTTGCATTTCCTAAACAACACACAGTAGTGTATTCATTGCTTATCAATCCAATTAAAAGCGATGTAATACACAATCGTGAATGCAGCATTTGGGATTACCCAATTATAAGCTGATGTTCTGTTACAGGATAGCTGCACATTTTTTACCAAATGTAGACAGGTATAAATATTTTTCCGGACGTCTGTTTCAGTTCCATACATCGTAACATGGAAACTGTATACAATTCTGTTGAAACTCTTAAAGTTTTATAGGTATAGCATAATATCCCTACTGGAAAATGAAGCCAGCACCAAAATAAGGTGTGGCTTTACATTCACCAGAACAGTTGTGCAGTGTGAAGTATTGTACTGCACATTCTAAACACTTCCCTAGACATAAAATTTCCTTTCTGAAGGCAGACAGAGTGAGAGAAGCAAAAATCCCCTGGACGACTCGACTATGCAACTGTCGATGAATTGGCATTGACAAAGGAATAAGAAAACGAGGCGGTGCTCTCGAAGCTAGCACTTGACTTTGATTCTTTGAAATGAATATCATGTCTAAAATAGTATATTGTATATATTCAGGTTGTAAGCTTCTGGTTATTACCAACTCTCTCAAATCTACTTACGAGGAACAGGATTCAGATTGTCTATTAAGCCCATGTGATATGGAAACAAAGTAAGCAAACCAACAAACGTGTTTACTCCGTCGTCCTCGTCGTCGTCGTCGTCAGTCCTGCATTTCTTATTACTTAAGTATTGCAAATAAGCAATAGAGTAGTGCCAGCGACTATTTAGTATCTACACACACATATATATTTGTATACAGCATATGTATATATAAATCTGTATATTTGTGCATAAAAGTATATAGAATGGAAGGAGTATATCGAAACAGGGTCCTTGCTCCATAACTATTGCTTCATTTACGGAGAGAGAGGAAACCCGGACAGTATACGCATAATATATTTGTACACAGAGGTCTAGTAAAGTGAGAGAGAGAGAGAGAAGTCAGTTTGCTTCAGCTTCACTAAGTTTCTGTAGACGAACGAAGTACAAAGTTGAGTAGCATTAGTGGGCCTGGCTTTGTTGGACAGGGAAACATAAATCAAGTCAGAAAACAACTACCTATACACAACATTCTGCTCTAGTCAAAGTTAAAACTTCCATTCCGATGCAACTTTGAGCTAGCAACTTACCTTATAGACTACACAAACTACAAACTACGACTACCACCACCACTACACTCCACACACCGTCGTCATCAGCCTGAAAATGTTCACAATGCATATAGTTGTATATAGCAGTCGACTTGAGTCTGTTGGGTAGATGTACCTCCATAATAATATAATATAAAGTTGTTTAGAGTAATGCAATGCAATGCAATCCTCCACCACCTCTAACTATTACGACTACTTTAGTATAAGTACCAAATCCTCACTGTACAAGAAATACGAATCGTTGTATTATGTTCTGGGTTGTAGTTGCCTTCGCCTTTATAAATATATATACTTGCAATGCTGTAGCTGAATGTTTTAAGTTGTAAGTGCAAGTCGAGCACACACTCTGCAGAGCAGTCCACTCCACTCTATTATATTCCATTTCATTTCATTCTCTATTCCGTTGTGCCGTTGTCCCGTCTCTCTCCATACAATTCCACAATACAAAACCTACAATACAATGTACATTCTCGTAATCTATCCATTCTCCAATGAAGTACGGAGCCATAGCAAAACAGCTACAAAATCGTGCACAGCAGGATGCCTTTTTGAAAATTAGAAATAATTGCTCCACTCGAGTACACGAGACGTTTCCATGTACTCCAATGCAACATCAAACATTTCTTATTTTACACTATAGCAGTCCCTACGTAATCTAAACTTACAAATCCGTACACAAACAACACAAACACTACAAAGATTGAGCTGGGCTCCTAGCTGTGGACTCACACTCACACAGCATTTGCTTTTACTGCTGTATAATATGTGTAATGTGAAGTGGCCTAGATATAAAGGATCTCATCTCAAATATTATATCAGTAAAGTACAGTAAACTTCACTAAAAATTACCTAGTGAACACGTCTACCAGCCTCATGCCATCGAGCGGCTACTGCTCTTCTTTTTCTCAACACACACAGATCCATTTTACGCTCCGCTCCTTTCCGTGTAAACTAGATTTTTTCTAAACCTCAAGAACACCGAATGGAATGATGGCGATTGGCTCTTGAGTGTATACAGGGAGACTTGTACACAACAAAGAATGTAAATATAACGTGTTGTTCCCTGGATGTTCCTGCATTCTCATTTTCATGTCTCCCTTGTCCTAACTAACAATGACAGTGAGCATTGACATTTCATCTTTAATCGGCTCTAATCCAGTGTTAAGCCATTCAGCAAACTAGGTATTCATTCATTCCTATAGAAATACTCTGCCTCCACTTCACACTGCACAATTCAATGCACATTATTACTATTTGTATTGTTAAATCAACGACTCTCCTATATAATATATACACACATTTTCTATTCCCATATTACTCCTCCTGGCAGGATAAATTGGGATTCATGGCCAATGCAGCACATCTCCGCTCTTATCACTTTCTTATCTCAGATCAACCTCATCATCTGCCCATTCACACTCATCAGGAACGTACTCAGGACACTGACACACTATATGCACTCCTTATTAGCATTCATTCAGCCTTTCTATCACTCATATTCACTACACGATTCCCTCTTGCCCTCCTCTCGGCAAATTCATTTATTACACGAGACATACGTGCACAATGTACAACAACTAGGAAATGTATCGATTCTTCTTAACGTCATTTAACATTAAACCATGAATCATTGTGTGTTTGTCTGACACCACATTCCTTCCTTGGCATCTCTTCTTATTAGTCGCAATTGAGTTTTTCTCCTATTACATATTATACAATACATCCAGTCCCGCCACCAACAATTCATGTCCCACACAAAATTCTAGTAGGTAGGTTTCTTCATCTTTATATCATCAGTATTTTACCAAAGGAACCTCTGCGTCGATTTCATCTCGACCTTTACATTCAGTTAATCTTGTCTTCGAAAGGATTAGATGTATTGCCGAGATAACGCTTTGGGTAGAAGAATATTTCAACCACTCACTCACTCTCTTGCGACTACTATGTAGATGCGTGTGTCTCCGTGTGCTCGACATTATAATACACATATAGACTTGCATAATGTATTACATAAGTAAAGTATATTTGTGCACTACTCACTTAACCAAAACAGGCCACCCAGCTTTAGTGGATCTATATATAATATTCATGAAGACAGACGACTTTTGTTCGTTCACGGAAATCTCTGCTATACGATAATATTATGTGAGTCTATAAGGAAGATCTAGACCATATAGTGCAGACAGATCCACTTACTGATATTAAATTCATCCGTCATCAGTCAAATTGAAGCAACCTACATGGATCGACAACTACGTTAGCGCACCACAACTTTATAATAATTGAATTCAGCTTTTGAAGTTAAAAAAATTGAATAAATTTCACATCACATCAACGCAAACATATTTATAAAGTCATAAATTAAATGATAAATATGCATTTATGACGCTTCAGCCAAATCTCATAGTGTGATAAGCCTGATTTCCCTGAATTAATTAGGAAAAGTGTGAAGAAAGCTGTAAATGAAAATTGTTATTCCCAATGTGTCTGAAACAATATGAGCACGATATGTGAGATTAGTTGTGAATGAAAAACCTTAGAGACGAGAGGAATGCTTGGCTTAGCGTCACCCGAATCAAGTTAACACACCACTACTACTACGGTTACCTCGTTGAAGCCGCCCATGAGACGCCACAAATATCTGAAGAGTACGAAATAAACTACGACGGGTCAGACCACAGCACCTACCTATGGTATAGTACAAACAGTCTCATCTACAGAAGTATTTCTACACCAGAAACTACGCATGTAGCTGGAGTAGCTAGTCACACGTAAGTAAGTTAGAAGAAAGATAAGCTTTCAAGATCACTCGGACCCACCCAGCAAGACTATTATTTCATGACTTCGAAGACTTGAGAGTAGGAAGAGTGTGTAAGCAACACGCGACGATGTAGGTGAACCTCGTCGTCTTGATCACGAAGTCTCGTCTTTGTCCTCCACAGCAGAGCCAGTCTGGTCCAGTTCGGTTACACAAGAACCCAATTCTTTTCAAATATCAAATTCCAATTCTCCAATCTAACTTCAAACCTAACTACTACTAAGTTCTGAACTACGTGCCGCCGTGTAATGCAGTCTGTTCATGTAAACTGTAGCCGTATAAAAAGTTTTGTTCGAACAAATAGAAGCTAATAAAACACATTGCTTCTTTCACCACAAACAACACGCATTGAATTTTCATTCCGTGATTCGCTTTGCGGTTTTCACCAACCATCCTTCCAGCCACTTACCATTAGTGATGTGTGTATGTGCGACTGAAGTACTTTCTAAGTGTATTATGCTAGACTGCTTTTTTCTCCGACTTTTGATACACATACCTATTTGTACTTACTTGTTAGAAATATATACCTACCTATATAAGTATGCTCACTTCTAGAATTCTCTGCAAAACTACAAAACTAGCGCACTAAAGTAAGTAGTAAACAAAACTACAGTTTTATTACACGGAAAAGCTCTGCATGGGCTGTGAAGAAGAAAGTTAAACTTCATACAATAAACCTTTATACAATTGCGGAAAACATTTACGTATGTAAATAGAGTAGCAATTATCCCAATTGTAGCATCTCAATCTGCAACATATTAAAAATTATTGGAACTGGAGAGAGTGCATAATGATGCCATAGTATTTCATGTCGACAAAGAAAACAATCATTAGTCACTATTGAAAAAAGTAAGAAAAATGTTGCTCTCTCAGCCTACAGGACTCATAAACAAATGTCACAAGGTAAAACAAATGCTCGCAATTACACTCATCTCTACATACTTATGTTACAAAGAGATGAACATAACGCAGCATGGATTGAGAAGGTAGCTGCTATGCAAACATACATTAACAAAACGTACATAGGTAATTGTACACAGAAAAATAGCAAAGTTAGCGTCGTATCTGTCAAAGTTGACTTTTGAAGTTAAAAGTGATGCCTGCCACTGCCACCCATTAAACCAGAGAGGAGCTTATAGCATAAACACAAAGCCATGGCTGCGTTTCTCACATTTTCCACGGATTTTCCTGCGAGATGACTAACACTAAGTTGAATTTATTTAATTTAGCTTTCCAGTCAGTGCATTATCACCTCACTCTTCTCTGCTCAATTTTCCACAAGAAAACACAAAGAAAACAAACGAATGAAATGAAGGAAGAGGCAGACTACTACTACGGCAGGAGAGGAGCAGAGACATGGATTCATGCCAAAGACAATAACAACAAAGTTGAACATTTAACTTGGTCCAACAAATTCTGGTGCACAGGAGTCAGCAGTACTCGTCACTCGTTGAGTTCACAGCATAAAATAGGCATAAGACGAGAAGTTCAACCTACAAGCTAATTTACTTAGTTAAACCACAGCGAGAGAGATACTTAAAGCAAATAGGAAAATACACAGCTCATATAATGTAATATATTGAACTACGAAGGAGACAGTTGTTGGTACGAGTGAAAAGGAAAACACATACATAAGGTGAGCTAATCTCTATAAGTTCTTGTCTGTAATGCTTCTAGAGAGGAAATGAAATAAATAACAAGACGGTACATTGTACTCTTGCAGAACTCTCCTAGAACTCTATTACATGTGCGGAGATAGGTAGCCGTAGAAGTACATTACTAAATACGCGATCAACCACACCATACCAGTACAACGTACACACTACACATACAGAAAGGCCGAGTACGAGAGTTGAGCCATGGGATATAGAAAAAATGGCAAATTCATCATCGTACATAGCAGATTAGATTACATTACATTTAACACAACTGACATGACATGAAATAGGAGGTAGGTGTGAAGTGAAATAAACTCAACTATCCACCTAGCTCCAACTCAAACTCCTCAGATCAACATTTTATACTCCGTAAGGGTTACAGATGGATAAGGAACTCGCTTTTATTTCACGTAGCACTTCAGTACCGTACGGACGAGAATCTACCTGCAGTCATAAATACAGTGATACAATAATGCAATATAGCCATATTAATAAAATGTAGCCAAAGCAATTACGTTCATAAACAGTTTCAATTTAAACAGCTCAAAATATCTGCCTCATAATGAATTTTTACATCTACCTACTTACACTGACGCCAGACACAAACACAAAGTGACTTACAATGAGTCTCAACAACACAATCTTTTACAACCAACAGAAATTTGTCACATATTGTGTACCAAAACTGCTTTATTTCTAAAGAAGATTAATTGATCTTTCAAAAATTAATCACTTAAATATAAACGCTAGTAGTAAAATATAATAATAATGTGTAACACATTATTACGTGCATGTGTACAAAATTACTATTGAATGGAAAATAATGTTTGTAATACAGGCACTTTACATTTATGATGTAGTCAGCGGTACAAGATGTTTCCAATAAAACATAATGTGTACGTAAGCAGTAAAAAAGGGATGTTGGTGAAAATAAGATGATGAGACATGTAGAGAAAAAAGATAATGATTTTGATTTTCGATTTCATTAGTGGTAGTGATAATTTGATAATGACTCAGGTGTAGATACTTTGCTGCGTGTGTGCGATTCGATTATATAAATTATTGACTGCAAGTTAACTCTTCAACTTCTTCTAAGCATTTTCCTGTTGATTGCCGAACGACCTTTGAGTGTTGCATATTTGTTTGAAGGAAGATTGGAGCGGAATCTGACTTCGTGTTTATAACCAAGCTTTGGAGTGTTTCGTTTTGACTAGACAACTTGAATGAGTTGATTTGATGACACCGACCAGAACAAGATCAACTGCATTTCATTTCACACTCTTTGCTTTCTTTTCTCACCTTGTGTTCATTCCTTGCTTACCAGATTACTGCTGCACTTGGATAATATGATAACCGTCACACACAGACTGCATTAATATAATATACCTGTTCTGTATGAACTTGCGCAGTAACCAATCCTGTTCTTCCACCTGTGTGCAACTACATAACAGAGTGGACACATTATTGTGCTAACTACACTAAAACGCATGCAGGTGTGTACAACAAAGCAAATCAGCTAAAAAGACAGGTTACTCTTATTACGTAGATCTTTTCCAACTAACTAACAAGGCGGTGCAATACAATCAAAATTGCTTTTCAGCCTGCCGGCAACAAATGACACTGTCAACTTGGTCCATTCCACAAATTCCACATAAAATTATGGATTTTTATGAACATGAAAGTAAATGAAAGGCGGGATACACAGGTAGCACCGATAATGACTATCCTTTATACATGATCATGGCGTACAATACAAAGTACACTAAAACACAGTAAATCATAAACACTATGCTGATAAATCAGAATACAATAAAATTTTGGTGTGAGTGATATGCACTCAATCCATTGGCATTCAGGTGCTGTGCTCTTTTCTCCCCTTTTATCGCCCATATAAAATATAACAGTTCTCGAAACAATAATTTCCAAGCGTATAAAACATTTATTTGTAAACGTACACGTCTATGCACTACTCATTAGTTATGAGTTTCCTGTTTCTGACGAGCTTCACTCGTCTTTTTCCCTTTGTACCTGAAAACATCGAAAGTTAAGTGCGTACTGTGCGTTCACAAAGTAAAATATTTACAGTTGACATCACATTCGTTTTAAGTTTAACCGAGCCCTATTAGAACTGAGAATAATACGGGAAACTGCAAAGGACTTACTCAATGTGAAGAATGCTCTATGATATTTTAGTGCTAATTCATTTTTCTAATAAGCAAACTAACCAGTATATGCATGACATGCAGCATGCAACAGTCAATAATTTAATAGTATATAGCTGTGTGCCATGTACGTATTAATGACCGTAAACAGTAAAGTTAAATGATTTTCCTTCCAATCGACATTCACTTTCTAATTGCACAGTCAAAGCCGCATCTCAGTAGTTAGTTGCATCCACACAAGTTTCATCAATTAGTACATTACGGTATCATCGCCAGATCATCAATTTATTATATTCTGTGGCGAAAATGAAATTACTTGTCCGCTCCTCCTCTGGCATTCTTTATGTAAGGATAATAAAGTCTGTTCATTTGCAGCCTTTCACATTTCGTAAACTTTGGCAAATAAAATTGTTTTATACCTACCACATAAAGTACAAGGAGAATCTCAAATTGAAATTTATAAATTCAAATGAGGCAAGAATGAATGGAGAAAACTATAATGAAATTGCCTATGGTTCAGAAAAACCCCTGTAGGTCATTACAAAAGAAGGCGCACAAAGAACCCTACTACATGCATTTGTTGAGACAGATGAGACATGTCCATTGTCGCCAACAGGCAACGTGACTTGAATTCTGATTGTCACACAACAGCACTGCTTGGATTCCTGAAATAAAGACTTAAAACACACATCGTCGATGTTTTCCTCTCAGCAATTTCTCTTTTGGGCAACTTCATCCTATGCAGCAGGTTAGTGCAAACCCATGTTGTCAAATGAATTGCAGCGAAATCTCGTTTCCCACATCTGCTAAGAAATAAATGTGTTTAAGGTTGACCTGCCTGAACTGCGCACATACCTAGGTAGTGTAGGAATTTGTAAATAACTAAATATTATGTGATAGTTAACAGAAATTGTTGCTTTCGTGTATTTTTTGATTTTTCATCTGTTATTCCAAGTTTGTACCAACACAACTTTACTCGTTCTCTATGACGCAACCTTTACATCGTTTGCATTTTATGTCTTTTCCCACAAGTCATAGTCGTTTTACCTTTTGGACACATGTCCTTTTATTTTGGAAGTGTCACTACTATTATATTACTCGACTTTTTACAACTGTTGGAATGTCTAATAATTTCAGCCACCTGCGCCAAGTATTGATTTCGATTTTGTACTACTGAATATCAAAGTATGTTATAAAAATACCGTGTGAAAAATATGTATAATAAATATATGACACATTGTAATGTGTAGTACGCGACACTATTTGCTTCCGAATGCGCTCAATTACATTTTATGTTATGACAACATTACAAATTACAATGCAACACTACCTTGAATAACAATATAATATAACTGTAGCATTTTATGTCGCTCTCATGTAAACACGACGCTAGGAATGTCTGTTTTCCCACTACAGTTAACAGTTTCTACGAAAAGTCCACTCGACAATACAAGTATCACGTATGATAATAAATTCCGTTAGTTAAAAATACGAATGACCAAACAAAGACCTTTGTATCAATGCATTAAGTATTTTCAAAGGTTAAAAGTATTTTCGTGAGAAGTTTCGAAAACTGAAGAGAACGCTATCCCATAATAACATTATTACAATATCTCATTACACAATACTCAACTGCACACACAAAAGTATTTATACAATTGATTACGTATTGCACAAATGCACATAAAATCGCCACAAATGCATTTCATTAGTTATTAGTTGAATGACCAAGGGATATTTCACACAGTTTTTTCAGTTGCATGTCCAATGTCATCGACAAAGTGTTAATGTGAGTGCGCTGTTTACTGAAATGATTGACTCAGAACTACAAAGACATTTGAATTGACAAGGAAGCTCAATGAAAAAAACAAAAATAATTTACACAGTTGAATAGCAACTGTCACCTCTACTTCAGCTCAACAGACAGAAGGGAGCGAGAGAGAACAGAAGCATCCTCCTACACTTTACATGATACGTTCACTTGATCGTGGCAACACTATAATGCACAAACAGTTAACCACTTAACAGATTCTCATAACAAGAACAAGAGCCAAAGTAAAGCAAAGAAGCCATAACAACTCATACAACCCGTCTATTTTATATTCCTTGCCTTGGCCAAGGTGTCACATTAGATCAATTAATACCTTATTCATCCCCTTACCTGTTCTGACTTTTACACACAAACACTACTACTTCTTCTTCTTCTTGGACGACTAATACTTGTACAACTGCTGCACACCCAACCTATGGAAGAACCCAGAAGAACCTACCTACAGTGCCAACCAGCTTCTCCCTTTCGCCTTTTCAGCTTTTATCTACTCTTCGTCTTATAAAATACACTGACGAATAGTTCAACCAACCCACTGCTCATTGTCAGTCAACTATTTACACACACATACACATATCTCAGATATCTCTGTGTATAATACGATGTGTGGTGTTCACATTATCTCCTCTCTCTCTCTCTATGTGCTTCATAATATGATTGTGCTACACACCACACTAAAATCAACAAAAGCGACTTTGGAAAAGGAAAGCTAAGTCAACATTACATTCACAACAGAAAATAATAATATTTAGCGTCTACGAGAGCATGGCTCAAAATTACAAGTGCTTAGGTAAATAATCACACCGAACAGAGTGCACTGTGCAAGAGCAGTGGTTTGTTGAATAAGATAAATGATAAAGCCAACAGCACATAACACATCATATTTACATTGGATTACATTAGGTGTGCACACACTACACTTGACGGATGAAGTAGCAGAAAATTCAAGGGAAATATCTGTACATCACGTCGTCTCACAGTCACAGAGTCACACTACTACTACTACTACTACATCCATATAACATTAACATACACAGAGTAGCTTTGGTATACTTGACACATAAATATATTGCGTATACAGTAGAAACACTGAAACTCAACATGAATTTATATCCTTTCTAAACTGGATTCATATTACACGCATAACTTGACTCGTAATAACTTCACTTTATATTTATGTAACGTAAGAGCTTGAGCGTTTCAACTAGTTGCAGTAGCACCACAATTATTTTCACGACTATTAGCTGAATTCAATTGCATTTGATTAGCAACTTCTCATAATATATTATGGATAATGGTAAGGGCGGAAACGATATATTTGCACGTTATTGTAAATATGAATGGCGATTATGAATTTTGTTGTACTTACATTGGATTTGATGTGTTCCAGTGGACATTGTAGACTTTCGAGCTACAACACATGGAGCACATGAGAATCAGCGTTTGAGCCAAGATCACAGACACCAACTTGAAGGTGTTGATTGAGCAGGCACCCCCTGAGCATTTGGAGCTCATACTTCCTGTCGATAGGCCTTCTCTTGTTTCATTAACACCTTCGTCTCCTCAGGTTTTCTAACAATTTCCTCTCGCTTGGAGACCTTTGAATTACTACCTGCATCTATCCGAAGACATTCCTAATTTTCGATTCCTTTATTACGACGAACAAGTTTCAAACAAACTAATGTGTATGAGATATTCTTATCTTATCATCTGCACTATGCTTTTAACTTTGTCGCCTCGCATTCACCAAGCATAGCACTTTATGTGAGTAACCAATAAATAATTTAGCGGACACAAAATAACACACTAGACAAGACAAGAGCGACAACGTGTACTCATACTACATAAACCAACTCAACTTCACTGAACGTTTACGACTCACGGAGACTAAACACTCATTACATGTAATGTAGCTACGTAGCTTATAGGTATTGTTATCCTGAGGAGGTTGCAGAGCTGCGCCACTATTAACTACAGTTGTAAAGTAAAACGACTCAACGAGTCAACTGAAAAATAAATGAACTAAACGGAGCTATCAAATTGCTGTAATGTAATAGCGTATCGAATGCAGTAACTTCCCATATGGTTTCGGGAGAGATTATACAAACACAATATGATCTTGTTCACTGATTGATGATGAGAGCCAGTTGACAAACAAGGAATGAGTAATGCAGCAAATAAATAAGAATAAAGTGCACAATATTAAGTATACGGGAATATATTTTATGTTGTAGAAACTGAAATCCATTGGTCGTTCTTCCACATTTACATGCCAAGCAACTATCCAACTGGCAAGCAGTTTGTTTCACATTGGTTTTAGTGGCAGAAGATATGCTGGAACAGTCTCAGAGCGAAAGAGCATGTGGAATGAGGCAAATCAGAGACTGACGGAGGTGACTGGTTAAAGTTTGGCTTGAGGCTTTCGTTTATATTAGTCTCTGCCAAATGACATGGACATGAAACGAGTTGTTGTGTCCTAAGTCTGTCTCGTTTCTCTGGACTTGACTCGCTTCCCTTTCTGCCTCGTTTTCTTGTCCTCTTGTCCACGTATTAACTTTTATTTACTCACTCGCTCTCTTCTTCATCAAGACAAAAGAGAAGAAGGAGCATTTTTTATCCTTTACCACTGTCTCGTTCGACTCCTCGTTCACTCTGTCTCTTCGTTGTTCTTGATTTAATCAAATCTTGCTTCTTGCTTGTTCCTTGCTTCTGTTCACTTCTGCAGATTTTTATCGCTTCTCAAATCATACGATGACCATCAAGCATCAACTACGACGACTGGCAACTCTCCGAGTCTTCCAATGCTGAGAATCCTCTAGCGTTAACACTACGACATGTGAGTGACTGAGCCAGCTTTGTTTTCTTCTTCCTATCTCTATATCTGTATACCTTGTATGTTGTTCTTAAGATCACATTCCAACATCAAACAAAACTACTTTATCCTATGTCTCCCTTCTTGTTCAAATAAAAACTCTCCACAATTATTCTAATTTTCATCAATCTTCAAATCCGTGCACGTTGTGCAACCAGCGTTGATTTAGATCATAACAAAGTAATGATTTGCCTGTCCAGAAGTCGCAGCAACAAACTTGCTTCAAGTTGTCGAAATAATGACCACCCCTGCCTTCCAATTTTCACTCATGCAGTTAGTCAAATAGTAAACAAACCTACTGCTCATCCGCTCAAACAAACGTAGGCATACAGAGCTTCACCGAATCTAATGTTATGCTATTTCTTATCATCATTTTCCGCATTAGCACTGAAACAGAAACACGCTTACAAATAGTTCCGAGAAGTTTAATAAATTGTCTTATTCAAACTTTGGATCATGAACGGGATGTTTGATTCAATGAGAATGCTTCCCACACATATTTCCCTATGACACAATCAAAGAAGTTAGTAAACGTAAAATTCTTATGTTGTTTAGTCACATTTGCTGCTGACATTCGTTGAAGAAACCGTAGATGTTAACTCTAGGTAAATACTGACAACTGATGAATCCTAGAATTCAGTTTCTGATTTTCCAACAATTGTGAGTATTTCGAAACATCCGACAAAAAGAACACTTGAGAATGCGTGGTTAAACTTCAACACTTTCGTAGCATAATTTCCCGCATCGATGCAAACAACACCAAAACCCTTAACTTGTTGCTTCCTCTCCTGTTTATCCCACTCTTATTATTTATTTACTATTTTCGTGCTTTTAGAAATTCACTACAAATAATAGCATGTACAATCACTAAGTTGAACTAATCAACTTGCTTTTTTCAAAAAGCTCCAACAACAGGCATTCACAACACAGCAAATAACACTTTCCGTTGGAAAATTCCTTACTGGAGGTGCGTACAGAAAATCTTCGAACTTACAAATTTCACAACACAAATCTTGAGGAAATTCACTGTCAAAGAGTATAGATCTGCTGTGTGGTGTGGCAATCAGTTCACGACGAAGAATCAGAATTGTAATTAAAGATAAGCCTGAGAAAATGTTGGAAACTTGGTTTCATGTAAAAGGAACGTTGTTTCAGCTCGAAAGCTACATACAGATGATGTGTATGAGAGAACACTTGTGATACAGAGTGAGCGGAAATATTATGCGGTGTGCACAGCCTGAGAGTGGCCCTAGAACTGAGATCAACTTGTAGCCTGTAGGCACTTGAAAATGAACAGACAGAACATTCACAGACATATACCTAAATAACGTTGCATTGTACATTATAACAAGAAAGAACGTCGTTGGATTGCATTATCAAAAGACAAGAACGCATTGCTAGGGAATGTTCCATTCCATCGCTAGTACATACATTGCATCGCGCTTGTTAAAGTACTTTTCGTCTGTGAATCTACCTACTACTACCTACCTACCTATAGCCACAGTTCGTTCAGTCCTACGGTCATGTGTATGTCCTATGTTAAATATACAAGAAAAGAAGTTGTTCAGATACATGTAGATGAATAATAGCGAACACAAAGTAGGTAAGTATATTTCATATGACTTTTGTACATACTACCTATGTAATGTACTTGTGTGTACAGACTTGTGTATGTGTATAAGTAAATTGTGTGTACTTGCACACAGAGAAGGCTGAACGAAGCTCTAAAGCTCGGGCTAGTCAAGCAGCAAAGGCAGAGTTGTATATACATGATCAACTTTAGCTTTGCATATACTCCTAATACTCGTTAAGCGTTCACATCAGGTCTCAAATAACTAGCATCACCATCACCAACCAACCTATCTTACAATCTAGTACTTCAAGAAACCCAGTCAGAAAAACTGTAGACAGAGCAGCTTTGAGCTTTTTTGATGTTTTCCTTCCTCTTCTCGCATATACCGACCGACACTGCAATACTAACATTACATACTGCTTACTTGGCTATATCTTCACATTGTATTCCGAGTTGCTTTAACTTTAACTTAACCATAAGACAGCACCGTCACCATACATTCATTCCAATAATGCTGCAATGCACTTCATCCCATCCACCAGATAGTTAGTGCCACTTATTACTAACTACCCTAAAGTCACTATACGTGTACTCCCTATATTATATCCCTTATTTAGTTCTATGCATCTGCTATTCAACAACTAGCCATAAGAACACACTACTTAATATATCAAAAGTCCTTTAGTACACAAATGCACCTCCAGCAAAAGGTAATCTCTCTCTTTCAAGTCTTACTGCAGTCTCACCTCTCTTCAAACTCAAGTTCTTTTCTTGCACAGGTATAATATTATAATGCACTTCTTATACTTGTACATTTTTATATGTATACAAAGTATTAGTGGTAGTTCAAGTCGTCGCGACGCGTATTCTGTGTGAAAGCTTCTTCTACTAGTAAAGCCAAAGTCTTATTATAATCCAAGTGTATAGTCATGGAATGCTCAATATGTTTATATGAAGTTATAATAATGCTTCAGAATTTTCTTTCTGTCCATTAGCACATACGCATTGTTAGTTTAAAGACAAATAGACAAGAAATGAACGGACCAAGTCCACACAAAGCTTCCTACATTGTTCACAACCACACCGATATAATATGGCCTCTCAGGAATGGTTTAATAAAATTTAACCTACCGAATTAAATATCTCAATTATATAGCAATACTTAAAGTCTGAATTTTACACATGGTATCAATCATTTTTGAAACTTGGTATTATTTTACAGTAGAATAAAAAATTCGAAATTTGTGATATTCCAAGAAAATGGAATTTTCCAATTGGTCGTCTTAATTATTAGCAACACTTGGAATATTTGTAGAGTAGGTCATTTATTTCGTAAGTCACGTCATTAAATCATTGTGGAATTGAAGACTAATTACTCCTTTAACCGAAACAAAACTGAGTGGAAAATAATAATACATGCTGCAATATATCTGAACAGTAATTATAATGGGAAGTCCAAAGCTTGCTTTGTATTTCAAAAGTGAGGCCACATGAAATTAATTTCATGAAACTACGAAAAGGCAACTAATTTCATGAAACTCTTCTCTGTTGATTGATACAAAAATGATCTAAGTGGTAGTTTAGTAGTATGTTGCATAATTACGAAGCTTATAACGAGATACTCGATTCACTCATTCGATGCTTTAATTTTGAGCGACCTATTACATAAATTAGCAGGTTCATAAACAGAGAAATACACTGAAATGGAGTGTTCGCCTTGATTAGAGTGAAAATTACAGACACGAGCAAAGTAATAATATATGTGAAGTTAGAAATAGAATAAGCATATCGGTACAAGACGCCTTCTAGCCGAGATCTATTGTCTTGTCGTTTCATCTGCATAATATGTACAGAGGTTAGCACTAATAACTGCTTAGTATTTTCTAGCACTTGACTTGTCGGTTTTTATACAACACAACATTCTGCATTATTGCAGCAAGGCATCACACATGATGATAATCCACTTAAGTGCATGAGAAACAAGGCGAAAGGACGGACCCATCAAAACCAAGTCCAGTTTTGTACAACATCACCCGAAGAACATGACTAGACTGGACCAATCCCCTCAGGGCAGAAGATTAACAATGTTTCTTCCTTAAATATAATTTAAACTGGTAGGTTCTTATTTATCCATAAGTAGAGAGATCCCCGAGAGGATTGTGAAAGTGTATTTGTACACGTAAGATCCCATAACATAACACATCGTTTAGTTGATAAGTAAATAAGTACTGATACCTAGGTACTTATTAAACATTTCGCAATTACTAATGCCAAGTAAGGAGTACAGTGCAACCACAAAAAACTCTTCTGTTCCACTATTAACGATGGAGCAGTAACAATAACAACTCTCTTTGAATTAGACTTTACAATCTGAAACTCATTCCATTCCATAATATTATCTCCTTTCCCTGCCATACACACCTTCCCTTTGTACTCGCTTTTAAATAGCTCTTACCATTTTCTATTAAATCAGTTACTGCATGCAAACGCTACGTATTATTGTAATTAGCAAAAATAATAATAATAACCATCATGCCGTTTAAGGTTTGTGAATTTGTTGTAGTGTGTTGTACACTTTATGGCATTCAAACTCAATGCAATAACGGATCTACCTACTTTATTGCAGTATTTATATTACAGAACAATTACAAAGTGTAAAGTATAATAATATTTTGACTGTTCAAAACCTATTAATAAAGGGATACAATATACAATCATCATGGGGCGGCGTCAGCAGTAATTAACAGCGTCTGTTTTAAGCTTAGCTGTAGACCGACCCTGAGAAATGGTGCCACAACAGAGCATTATAAAAATATTTCAAAGCCTTACAAACAAAATAGCTTATGTTCAAAGGGATTTTAAAACCAACTACTTAGTACCTGTATATGTAGGTATATTGTTTTTCAATCACAACTTCATTTCAGGACATGACCTTGTGTTGTACTTAACTAATACATCTCGGATTGATCGGAAACAAATATTTATTCCGATGCTCACTCTGGGACAATCGAAATTCTCAAAAGTACTCGGACATAAACCAAATTGTGATATTTTATTACAATTTTCAAATTGTTATGTAAGTATGAATAAATAATTCTACGGTTAATGACAGATAGCATGCAGTAAATATACAAAATGTGCGAAATGTATTGTTAGCAAATCAAATCAATGAAGATATAAATTCTATAAGCTATATACACATATAACAATAAAAAGAAATCATGAAAGGATGAATTGATGAGTTTATAATTGTTAATAATGATGCATAAGTATCAAGATTCTATGTAGGTCCTCCACATGCAAGAAATGAAGATTCTTGTTTCAACTGATCCGTAAAGCGATCATTGCATTCCTGAACTTGCTAAGGTTGTGGCAGCGTGGGATTACTTATACTTTAATCTCGAAAGGGAACTTGACTAGCCGTATAGAAAAGGATCGCCCCAATGAATGCACTTTCAATGTGTTTTCAGTGTGTGCTGTACCCTCACGAAGTCTTACCCACCTACCGATGCCATAAAAACTTAAGACATTTGAGAAAGTATATGACCATACGATTAACATTCATTATAGGTCTGCTCCAAACATTTTTACACTATAAGTATTTTTACGAATAGTATGGTACAAAAAAATATGATATTTGAACTCTATTCTTTTAATTACAATTTGATACCTTAAACAGCTAATTAAGTGACAAATAGTTTGCGAAGTTTCATCTGAACTGAAGAATAATTTGATTCTGAACGTGACAGCAAATGGAATGAAGTAGTGCTAAGCTAATTTTTTATATTTTTATTGAATTTTCTGGGCAATATCGTCCTACTTATTTTGTTGCTGAGACTACAAGAGAATGTGAAAAAATTTTGAAGATAATATTTGCTTATATTATTATACTGACTGTATATGTAAGTATTCTCGGATCTACCTTTCCTTTATCATTTTTTCTGTTCATTTCTTATCTTGCGTATTCGTACTAGTGCTTTTTACTTCTCGTGGCCACAATGCACTTAAACCACGAGCTCTATTATAAGAGAGTGAATGTAAAGGAAATGAAAAATCAGCCGTACAGTAAATAGGCTCTGGAAGATACCGGAGTCGGGCATATCCCTATATAGCACTTACATACATACAGTACTCAACGTACAATAAGTATAACAAACGTGTCTGTACTTAAGTTACTCAATGGAATAGAAAAATGGTAGATTGAGGACTGCCCCAGGGCTTCGGTTCCAAATAAAACTTTGTAAACCATTTTCCCATCCATGAAAATGAAGAGTTAACAATAATAAACATTTTCCACGGCTTTGAGTATATACGCACGGACATAATATTTACTGACAAAACCCGATTTAATTTACTTTATTTTCCCATTTAGTTTTTAATAGTGAGTCTTGAGAGAAATAAATTAATTAAGTATCCTTCCAGCATTTCTCCTTTTTAACGCAGAAATATAGTTTGATTCATAACTTATAAAAATATCTACGAAGGGTTCACACACTCAGAACAATATAATCATTACATTATTATTACATTAGCACAAAAACGCCTTAAACCCAATCAGCTTGTATAACTGACTGTTTAGTATTTACAGAATCTACATGTTATTATCTGCCTCTGAATGTTTTTACATACACGCTAAAGCAGTTTCGTTCGAGTATAAGTTGAATGTACAGGCTTGGTTGCAAAAAGACAACTCGTTTCTTCTCGATCGCAGCCCAGAATGCATCTTGTCAGAAAAGCCGTTTTCATCATCCTACAATTGACTGTTTCCATTTATTTGCCACAGGACGAATGTTAAGTAAATCAGTTTTTCGCTACAATGTTATGTTGGAGTTGCAAGGCAAAAGAAGAAGAAGACGACGACGACGAGACCAACAGAAATGAATCACACCTAAACTAACTCCCATCATGCCGACATTAAGGGCAAAATGGTTCTCCTAAAGTCGAATGTACAAAAAGCATCTGATAGTTTTACTTGGCATCCAAACTGTGTATAGCCTCGTAAAAAACCCCAGCATATAAATGTATTGTATATGATGTCCACCTAGCTATTATTTCAATATACACAAAATTTTATTTCAGTTTTACAACGTGGTCGGTTAAACAATATTATAGTTGTCTCGTCTTGCCCTACAGAATAATATGGACATGGACATTGGAATACAAACACAAAGAACAATACAAGAGCACTTACTATTCCACTTATGTTTTCTTTTCTATTGAATAACCACAATAAAATGCACGTACGTAAAAGTACAATGCACAATATGTTCGACAAGCGTCACTTGTACCTGGTTATGTTTATTTAAAGCATTAGTACCATTCCTGAACTTAATTAACATTTATAAGCGCACTGTTCCCATCATATAATACCAGATAGTCGACACCTGCTTCTGTGTACACATACAGTTCAACATTCCGATTCTGCGAGAAAGAAATTACTATCCACCGTCTAATGTATTACTTACGTGGAATCGTCTCAAATTAACTTCCCTAACTAACTAGCCAAGGGGTACTTTGCAGATAAATAATCTATTATTTTATACCTACACAATGCAACTACATTATCATAAGTACTTTTATATAACAAAAGTAAGTTGCAACATACAATTGAATGGAAATTCCTAGTTTTAGACAAGTTTAATGTTTTCTACACAATTATGTAAATACGTATCTTACACAAAGTTAAATGTTTACAATTGATTGTTATAGTTCAGATAAGAATTTGTTTACAGAAATTCTTAAAAACTGCAAAAATATATTACGTACTCCACATAACTCATTTCTCGTTTACCTAAATAAATACTGAACTATAATAGGTTAGTAGTTAGTAGTAAGATTGACACTATTCCAGTTATAGCAACTGAAAATAATTTTTCACAATTTCCAAAGTCGGGTATTTCTTCGAACTTTGCGTATGAATAAAATGACGCTCTTCAAACGTCTCATCATTGCTGTATGAAGTATATACATTACCAATAGCAATGAGATTGTATGCTAACGAAGCTAAAGATGAAAAGATGCCTTTTTCTCGAGTCACGAACCTTTTACAAATGTTGTCTTCGTGTATGCCATCTACAACACTCACAAGGAATCTTTAAGAAAGAAACCCTCATGTTATTCGTTTCCATGCTTTATCTCTAATAGACAATGAAGAAGTGAGTTGAACTTGCATTACACACTTACGTATATATTATTACTACTACATTACCTATGCTATGCCTATTGCGTATCTATTCCATTAACAACACTAGGCACTACTACTAGCAAGTATCAGTAACATCCTCGTTCTTCTGCTTTCAGGGCTTATGTAGCTAGCAAGCATAATATCTTATTATGTAAAGAAGTATTTACCTGTCAAGATTTATAGAAGTAAGCTGGTTCTATTAACATTTCTGCTGGCTTGTTGGGCTGTTGGACATGAAATTGCATAGCACATGCTGTATACACATATAAAGACCTAAGACCTTCTCAAATTAATCTGTCTCCACTCTTGTATGATGACCTAAAAAGCTTTTCAATTCTGAAAATGCTATTGCACAAAAGCTATATTATTTTATTTCGGATTGAATTTCATTCTGTACCTATAATAATTAGTTTCCGTTTTCAATTCAGATTTCTAGACCGGATAGTCTGGACGTCCAAAGTCCTACATTTTAATCCTTTCAAAAGCTGGAAAGGAGAGCATTTTTGGCTTAATTGGCAACTACAGTGCACCGAATCCTCCTAGGATGGTACATTGTGCAATAATACGACACAATATTGATGGTCGAGTTGTCCATGCATAATAGAAGCAGCAGAACGTTATGCTATCAAATTGTCCGTGATTTCCCAGAATAATACGGCCTATTACTCTGTTATTAAAATAAATTAAAGTAGATAACAAACGTACAATATAACATTATTTGAAAGCAAAAGCGGATCCATATTTCCCCCGGAATCCTATACTTAGTGAAATACTAGCACTAATTAAACCAAGCCTGTGTACGAGGAAAAAATTATTCGAGCTAAAACTGGGATGTCTCTTGTAGCTCCATTGTGCACAGTGAAAGTGAATCTTTGGTCTTGCAGAGTAAAAGTAAAAGTGATGGGCTGCTATATGATATAGAGCAACTATCTGTAGGAGAAGAGAGGAGGAACTATTGAGTTTTATTCTCCTAGTATGAGTTTTCCGAGCTGCTTTTCCATTATATTACATTAGAGGCCATTATTTCGGAAGAGCTGTCCCTCGCTTAGCTAATAATGAGCCTAATAAATAGGAAGCACACGCCAAGTCTGCCCTGCTAGCCCCACAACAGTCTTTCAGCTACAACATTCGCTACTTTTATACAGAAGAACCAACCAACTCCATTCTAGTTTGAGTTTGCATTACAGATAGTTCACAGACAAAGGCAATCTCGCTTGGTCCATTTCATTTTGGAAGTCTCATTATGCTATTGCACGTTGTGATGGCAGCTACTCGATTCCATCGTCAAAGAAGTTACTGTTTTATCCACAACTACGCTTTTTCCACCTAATAGTTATAGTCTGCTTAGCACAACTTCGTCCCCAAATGTTCAGATTCTTCACTATCTTCACTCTGTTTACTGTACTCCCATATCTACACCAAATATAAATTCTAACTGCAGATTAGCTCTTCAGTTACTGCTTCCTTCATCCACAGACACGTAATTCAACTTTCTCTTCATGTACAAATACTTGCCCCGTCCAATTCCTCTGCACCCTTTTCTTTAAATCAATCATCTTGTCTCCGTCCTATATACTACACACATCAATTTATATGAATTATGACAAGCTTTTTTCAGTCGGTTTCACAGTGTAAGAGAGGGAAACAAAGTTTTATCACTGAATCGCCCAAAATAATCACCGAATATCTCAATCGAGACCGTTTTCCTAATTCCACAGCACATGACATAAGCTGAGGTGCGATGTTTTGAGTACCTTGAAGTATATTATCAAAACAATGTTTAACCTGACAATTTGTACATATACGAAGTGACTAGCCTAACCACAAATAGTTCCAATAATAGCAGTGTACTTGTATACCAATAAAATATATCTAGTAAAGTACCGTACATCAAAAACACGTTTATATAGAGGCAAAACAATGTCGTTTTAAGTTGATACAAAGGTATATGCTGCATTTGCTTGTAATTGAAACATCGCAGTGTCATAATTTAGCCTTAAATTAAACTTTGCGATTGAAAATTAACACATTCAATTTACCTACATTTAAATTTTCAAATTCATGTCATTTGCATTAGAGTGAGTACATATAGTCATTAATCCTACTTTTTATTATTTAATCCAGCTAATTAATTTGGAAATGATTGGAATTATTTAAATAATTATGAATTATTTTGGTTTCAGACTTGCAACATCGTTACAAGGGAATACAATAGTAAATCAATAATATATTTTATGGCCTCGTTAAAAAGATAAGGTAAGTTTTCACTAGAGCAGAATACAATTATTTCGCTCATAGTTCAACGTTATCTTCAGTGCTTGCAATAGAGTATTGAACTATACAATATTATATCGGTTCGGTACATTCTTCAATATATTTTGGTTAAAACTACTATTACTTTAGCTTATGAAAATCATTAAAACATTGGTGCAATATAAGAGATACATAGTAGGATTGACCATTTCGTTATTTGAGAATGCTCTCTATACGGGTTTACAGGGCAGAAGAGATTAGTAAATTTCATTCGAATTCTATTCAGCTCCGGCCGTACGCGAATGCTTTTTTGGAATATTTTATTTAACACTACTTAGCAGCAAATGGGTCACAGTTGCGAGAACGGAAACTTGATTCGGGCAGGAAGGAAACTATACGGTATACTGGCAGTACCAATATCAACTGTCTCAGAGTGTTTCTAAAGCCCGATTGAATCGTAATCACTATACATAAGCGCATTTGTAGTCAATACTCACTCTTAAACTGGGAGACAAAATTGGTTTCTCGACATGCCTTCCGGCAAGTCAAATAAGGAAATTGTTATCATTATACGATGGAAATTGATGGAAAAACTAAGTTAAGAATAAGGAAACCTGAAAGGAAGTAGCGAAATGGAAGGTGAACTAGGCTAACGAAATTCATGAAAAGTATTGATACAGTATTTCTGGTTATACCACTTCAACTTTTGGTATCCTCTTTATTGCAATGAATGGGATTCTCCAAAATAGCTATATGAACGCAAAGTTAAATCACTAAAAGTACCTGTGATGTCGAAAGAATAAAAACTTCATAAAATGTTGTAAATATACACAAGAAATTCAAGTTAAGCGACAACAACATTCACTTTTTAGACAACAGCACTAAACTACGAGTCATAAATTTACTGTGTATACGTCTGAGCCAAAGTCCAGTACAGGAAAACCGGAGTTTAGTGCTTAAAATTAAACATTGTTAAAATTGTTAATATAATATATAATAAATATAATATCGATAAGTAAAATGTTTCAAAATATTTATTTTTAGATTTGTTTTTTCTCAAAAATGTATATAGCGATACTAAAAATGTTTTAACAATTAAAAATTAGTATAATATTATTATCATTCCACCTTAAAGTGAAATAACATTTAAAAAAGAGTCTTGACATAGTTGAAAAGAGTTGATGGCATAGTCGGAATCAATTCCAGTGAATTAAAAAGAAGGCAATATAAGTATGGGATAATAAGTAGGTACATGTAGGTGAGTTTATAATAAGTGTGCAGAACATGTATGTAGTATGTATTAGGGGAAGTCAAGAGAGATACCTTTTGAGAACAAACGAATGTGGAAAGTGTGTAGCAGAAATGGTAGTTTTCCGGAGAAAGGGAGAGAAGAGAATAAGGATCGATTAGGAAAGAGAGCTAACTGTCTTGTCTTAGATGGGCTTTTCTCCCTCTATCCGTTTGTCCATCCGACCAAAAAAAACCTTACATGTTCATCACGAGATAGGTACGTTACGTACATAACATTCTTGTGACGCTTCAATGTAAGTTGCATTGCCAATAAGGATTGTAATCCTCCGTAGCACTAACTAAAATAAATATACCTCCGTAAACATACACAACACATTTCGGGCATTCATTGCCTTCCCTCATTGTATCTTGTTCAGCGTATGGCGCCTGTCCATAAGGGGAAAGGTATTTAGCTTAGGTTGTAAACATTTTCTAACAATACACGAAAAAATGACGATTGAGTTTTTAGCTTAGTCAGCTTGAACATATTTCCTGTAGCATCTCTAAAAGAATCTAAACGATGGCTTGCCCAATAAATTCAGCAATGCGGTGAAAGTTCCCAAAACTTATTTAAAAGTGTGTAATTCAGTGAGGAGATTCTTTATTCCTTTTGAATGGATACACAGCTACATTGATCCACATAACATTAAACAAGAAACTGTTTACAAAGCTCTTGGATCATTATTCGAATAAATAGCGGGTATAGGTACATCAATAAAGTAAATCCATCGGCCACAAATATTATTGTTATTAATCGTGACGTGACTTTTGTGACTGATTGTAAACATAATCGATTGTGACGTGGAATGGAAGTTAAGAACACGAAAGTCTGTATTATTATATGTACGATTCCAGTCTTAGGAGGAAGATCGGGATGGGTATATGGTGGAATGGATTGACGAAGACGAAGCTGATGCTAAATTATCAAGCCATGATTTTTCTAGAGGATTGCTCAGATCGATAATCCATGGACATGGACCATTTGACATGACGTGAGAGAAATTGCCCACTCAAGAACTTGAGACTCCACTCTTCTTTGGCTCTGTTAAACGGATTCACATTCACATCCCCATGTGGCCGGTACGTATAAACTACAGTGATATGCAATGAGCCACTACACTAAAAACTGCAAATACTACACCCGTCTAAGGAACGAGAACATCTTTCAGTATCGTCTGAATTTTCCAAGGGCCATTCTTCATTCATCTCACTATACGTATCTCCATCCTTTCCATCCTACTCTTCCATTGCTCTTTGGGGCACATAATCTATGTATAAACCCAATCCGCATTCAAAGGTTTATGGACACAGACTTTCTCTAGAAGTGAAGCCAAAGAAGGGAATACGTGACTCTAAATGAAATGGAATAATATATAGAGCAGATCACAGCCTCCACATTATTATAAATATATACCGCATTTCTATATATACGCCAAGACATCTCTTGACTCTACCGGGTTGAATGCAATTCAATGAAATGCTGGATCGACATACCGATGGAAAGATAGATTGCATTACAAACCGGCGTTTCTATCCTCCTCCTCACCATTAGTCTACTTTATCTGATCTTAGGTATTTTCAAGCCTACTACTGCTTTGCGGACAGGGGGGATTGAGACTACCCTCCCCGGATTTCTCTTCTCATGAAAAGTAAACAATCTCCAGCACATTGCCATGCAACCCCCGTACACGCGTCAAAATCAACGAATCACATAGACCGTGCAGAAAAACTTTCCTTCCTATAACAATTACCGTTTCACTTATAACTGTTTACTGATTAGATAATAATTACAAATCCGATTATTTTTGAAAACGAATTAAAGTTTAAAAAATACTACGAAGATGGCTACGAATTACAATACAATAGAGAATCATTTAAACGATAATAAATCGAATCACAAGTAAAATTTTAGAATTACACTGGCTACAGTAAAAAGTATTCCTTTTGTTTTACAGCGACAAAATTAATGATGTTGCAGTAGTTCTTTTCGCAGTGTGTGATCAGAGTTGTAAGTTTCTAAACTGATTAGAAGACAGAGACCGGTGCACAAAGAAAATACTTAGGAAGGTCATTCGTACAAGAACGACTGAGAAAAAAAGAATGGCAAGCCAAGTATTGAGATGAATGAGACTGGCACAAGTGCTGATGCCGAGTGACATGGTAAAAGTTGTAAGGAATTACTCCAGTCGATCCAGGCCAAGCAATGTGCTGTACAGTGTACAACAGAGAATGCAAAGAAAGCTTGATGATATACAAAGCAATTGAAACTACAGAACAGAAAAATGGAGCAATCAAGATGCTGCATGGAGTCCAGTGCTACAAATATCTCAATCTCTGCAGAAAAGTATAAAACTAACCTGTGTGATACATTTACTCTTGTACTGACTTGTGAGTGCGAAATTCTAAGAAAAACTTTCGTCTTCCGAAGTTAGGATGCGATGCAAATATTGAACATAGCTAAGGAAAAGCCACAAGCATTGTTATAAATTTCTTTCTCTGTATTTTAATCTCAGTAAAACAAAGAAGATGCGGTAGATTGCTTTCAGAAAATTAATGGTTCAGTTCAATATGCAATGCTACATACTACCTCATACTTTTGCTTTTAAGTCTGAGTTTAATGCAATGCACTTGTACGTAGTATACTAATGTCATACAGTATATAGCAAAATAATGAAATGTGAAAACCGAACCAACATTTTAATAATGTACGGAAACTAATCGTGAAAGTATGAACTACGTCGGTTACAAAGTAAGTTTAACGTAAACTAAACCGTCAGATATTAGTTTCAATGCAGTGCAAACTTTTCCAAGAAATTCTCGGAGAATATACCTAGCTGTATATTAAGGATAGCTGCTGGATTGACTTTAATAATATAGAATAAATTGATTCGGATACTATAGAAGGAAATTGACGACGCTGGTAATGAAAGAACTGCGAAGTTTAACTGCTGCAACTTTTTCTCATTCCTAACTTTTATATGACATAATTTTTTATTAATTGCCACTGATAATTGCATCATGGCCATAAAATATAAACTTCCTTCTCTAATATGTCGGAGAAATACAGTTGCTTTCCTTACAACTTACGGTTTCTAATGGTTTAATTGGAGGTGCAATTAGTAAACCTTTACCCAACTTTTAAATCATTCCTCGAAAATATTTAGTCGACAAAATTTATTTTTTGTGAATAAAGTATATTATTCGTCCACTTCACAAGACAAGGACATAATTGACGTAAATTAGTACGCGTTATTCGTGTAAAATATATACATCTACCCCCAACAACGAATGTTATTATAGTATAGGAATATCTATGTATATCTTGATTGCAGTCTCTCAAATTTAGATCTAAATCAACAAAACGACATTCAGAAAAGAGTAGGCCCTGTGTGAGCATACCACGTAATGTTATGGCAAATCGGCTTAAAAACAATGCCACTACATGATGCTCAGACCAAAGAGAAACAAAAAATAATACAAAACGGAGTGATCCTATCAGTTGTCAACATTCCTCGGAGAATATTTATTTATATTGTATACTCTTGTGTAAGATAAAGGAATCCAGTGGACTTCTCCACATGCGGTATGGCATACTAGCTTAGTGAATTCCTTTGTATCATTCATACGACTTGGACACATCCTTCCCTTTCTCAACCAACGCTAGCACATATTTACAATTTCAACGTGAGTATATTTAACCACCAACTCCTGATGAATATTACAGGCACCAAAATTCTGAACATTAGAATTTCCATGAACAAAGAAGTATGCACTATTTATTACTTGATGACTTTAAAAGCTGAAAACTCCGTCGTTGTCCTTACTATCTTTTCTACAATGCTAATGCCTTCGTTGTTGTCGTCTACTATGCTGTCATTCCGAGTCGGTTTATTCAGTAGATGACAAAGGCACATAGGTATTACAGTAGAGAAACGAATAGCCACAAAAACTGTACCATGGATTGACGTTATAGAAGCAATTTGTGTCAAATATTTCAAGAAATGTCTAATCGTATTCAAAGTCTTCTTACGTAGAATTCCTAGCAATTTAACTCTGCCAATCAACCCTTCTATCGACAACAACAATATTTATTTCAGTCGCAAATTGTCAAGTGTACATTCTTTTACAGTCAAACCAATTAATTCGCCATCGAGACATATATAGGTGCATATGTTCTTGTGAGAGTGTGTAAAATACGTTTGTGACTGGCGTTGTGTAGCAAAAACCCTTTGTATAAAAACTTTAATTGAAGAAAATAGGGCTATACAACTCACATTACCATTTTATTTCTCAGAATGGTAGTATTTACAGATACCTAAGTAAATTGATTTTATTTTTTGATTACAGTTTTAGTCACAGGAAAAGAGTGAAGGTGTAGAAACGGGTGACACAAATAAAGAACTAGTCGTTTGAGTTACTCGCAGCCAGTTAAATAAGAGTGTCATGGAGAAGAAAAATCTTGGAATAAACCAGCCTTGACAAATGACATATAAATTCTGTAAAACATGAAACGCGTGTAAAAAACTGGGAATTTCAGAAATATATCCCTATAACGCTTTTCAGCTAATTGTCAGATGAACAGAGAAGCTTCGGCTATCATCAAACTTTTACTCGGCTTTGAAATTTGTAATTAAATTTCCATAATTTAAGCAGTCTCAAACTCAGCCCGTCATTCACGTAGCACTTTGTGGAAGCTGCAGTTTCTAAACTTCACATGAGAGAACCGGAGAACCAGAAAATGGAGAAAGTTCACAAACTTTCATCCGGTTTCCACAAAAATGTTCTCCTTAAATGCTGCTATCATTAAGACAATGAGCCAAAGAGGCTTTTTATATTATGTCTTTGGTTCATTTCTTACTGCAACTTTCTGCCAGTGCAGACTTCAGCCATGTTCAGCCTTTTGCTTTATTTCACCAGCGTCTTTTAATAATAATTAATGCTGCAGAGCAGAATTCATGATATAAATATGGTAAAATATGTCATTCATGGTTCATAATGATGCTTTATAGCTGTAATTATTTTTAAAGTTGTAAATCCAATCAGAGATTAATGACCTTAATAAATGGTGCTTATAATATACAAACATGAAATATACAGCTATAATGTGGCCATACCTTCTTTAATAAATGCATGTGAAGATGCATATCTAGCATACCAGTCTAATAAATGAAAGGATTATTGATTAGTATCGATTAACAATTTACAGTAGTGGGAATGTTAAAGATATCAATATTATTCCATTGTTATTCAAATGTAGAGGCAAATGTAACAAGAAGTTGTTAACTAAATTGCCATATACTGTTGAAGTGGCTCAACCCAACATTGTTGTCGCTTTTTTTAGAAAGATTAAATAAAATATTATATCCTGATGTGACTAAAATTTTATTTACTGTATTGTTTTTTCTACAATTATAAATATACTTTGTTCCAAACTGATGAATTTTTCTACACTGTATAATAAAGTAGCTTCCACTACTTAATAAAGCATAAAGCACTAATAATATATTAAGTCTACCGGAACATTTGTTCCGAAATAGATGTTACGGTATACGCGGGGGTAGTTGAATTTACTATAACATTATTACGTCAACAAATCACATAAAAATGGATGCAATAAACTTGTGACTCATTTTTGAGGGTCTTTTATATATTGTATGCACGTCACACTCTCAAGCTGACATTTCTAAAGCTTTTTCTTATAAATCCGTTTCTTTTAAAGCTAATCTGGACTTTTGGATAGTATTCATGATGCGAGGAAAATCCCCCCAAAAGATCGTTGCAAGATTCAGCAATCCAATACACTTATTCGGATTTGTGGCAAAATAAACTTACAACGTACACAACCGAGATTTTAGTATGCTGGCTGCAGTTTGGTGACTTCGGATTGTTGTTGGCTGGACATTAGACTTTTAAAGTCCAACCATCGCATATAGATGTTCAATTTACACGAACCAAACAAATTGTATTTGGACTTACAGCAGCTTCACTCTTCAGTATAAACTGCTAAAACATTTTTTCTTGACTGCATTAGATAAATTATACTTCTGAGATGCGTGGTTAATATACTTTGGAATTGATTTAAAGCCAAACTACTACAATTTTTGTTTATTGTGTGTTAGATGAATATATTTTAAATTAAGAAAATCGTGTCAAATATTTAAATAAATAAATACCTAATTCCTTCTTTAATTTTTATTTTTTTGAAATATTCAACTATAGTGTAATTTAGTTTGATTTTCAAGCATATTATGTTTAAGCAGTCCAACTAAGAATTTCAGTTTTAGAATATACAAATGCCTTGAAGGTTTCTTAGCATCGAATAATACGTACCAACTTAACAAGCAACTATCGGTCACAAGAGAAACGAAAGTCGTATGTAATGCCTACTGCAAAAACTTGGCTTTCATTACACATAAATGTCAAAACTTTTCAAGCATTTTCTCTATTCATCAAGCCTGGAGTCTTGAATCTTCATTGTTTCATTTCCCTATTCTAATCCGACGTTCACTCATACATTCTCGTCTCACATTTTCTTTTGTTTTCTGAAAATTCACATACAACTCTTGAATCTTCACACATACTAACAACGAAAACAACTGTACCTACTCACATACCACGACACAGGTATATGTATAATTTGTGCGAACGGTATATAGGAAGTCATGTTCCATCTAATATTATCTGCCTACGATATACATACGTCATTCGTGCATGAAAAAGGGATACCTAGGCAGTATAATATAATTTTCTTCGGGTTTTATTGCATGTGTATGTCCTAAGATAGAAAAGTATCTAAAAACTGGAGGTACATAAAACCGAGCTCCGTGAATGCTTGAAGCTCCAAGACGTTCACAGCATTGGTTTTTTATCTTTACAGTAATCACATGCAAAATAGTTTCCACACTCACATCTAATCGTCCGGGTATACAGAGTGACTGGTTGGCGTCATGCATTTACTTTTTTACTTTCACCCTGAGTGCACCTGGATAGGTAGATGCGCAGTTTTATTTTTCTCTGCTCTGTGAGCAATAAAACGACGTAATCACGACGTTAGGTCACAAAATGGAAAATGACGATGAGGGAAAGTGTTACAGGGAACAATGTAAATATATACGCTGTTTGCATTTTACAAAGCTCTATCTCTGATCGCAGTAAATTCACCTACCACGGCGAGTCTAGTCCACTAATTGCTAGCATCTCGTTGGCGTTCATCAACTAATGCACCGAAGCAAGCGCTAGACAATGTCAAATTCACTCAGGGTTCATACACTAATCGTAAGTACACACTTTGAAAGAAGCAAAGTATGTGTGCTCTTTACATATTGCATAATACAGAATATTCTTCAACAGCGTCTTTTGTTCTGCCTTTCCATTTTCTGATTGTGAGTCAAATGAAGTCAAGTACTCTACTCCGTTGCACACTCTACAGCGACTGCAAAACCAAGTACGCATGGTAAAGGAAAAAAGTAGACTTCGAGAGCCATCATACTCAAAAGTGTAGTTTTTACCTCCTATTGTCTTCTCCAATTTATTGTGTAATTTCTGCCTTCCATAGGGTCTCTCGTAGATTTTGGTATGCGCACATATGCATAGTTAATGCAAATGACAGAAACTCTTCTCTCTCTCTCTCGCTAAATATATATAGACAAAATCCATCCAACATCGACTTTCCAGCAACCGATATTTCTTGCTACTATGGTATTCGACAGTTTCTGGATATAATTCAGTTCTGCACTTCGATTCCAGTCTGGCACTAATACTAGAACATTGTAATTGACCAGGAAAAAAGACAAAACAATGCTTCAACACGGCTATAGAGAGGGAGAATATAAGGCATTGTTCTAGCCAGATATCCGTTGCTAAAAGTTTCGTCAAGTAGTTCATGGAAATACAATTCATTACGTGGCAGTAGTAGTAGTTCATAGCAAATGTTCACAGCCTTGCTATCAAATTGACTGCCTTATACTTTCTACCTCGACATTATTGCCACGGAAAGTCCAAAGCTCGTAATAAACTGAAAGGAAAAACTACCAGAGTCAGCAACATTGCCTTAATTACTGCTCTGCCAAGTCTGGTTAAACATTCCAAATGATCGTATCAGTCATTTGATAGTTCCAATTTTACTGCACTGCAATAATCCCAGTTCATTTAAAGCATCTCTTAACGAATGAAATTTCCTACCACACATGCTAACCAATATTGATTCAAAATCAATAATAATCCTTCCCCAATGAAATATTGCCATAAAATATTACTTCCTAGCACTTTCCACAACACATTTCTACTTTACAGTAATTACTATGGCATTTAATTTGAAACTTGACTGCGTTGAGTTTAATGCAAAAATTTGCAAAAAAATTAGTAAGGTAAGCCTAGTAAAAGTAAAAGCATGCTAACAAAATAAAACCGGTACCTGCTGATAGTATGGTTGAAACATCAGAAGTAAGTTTAGGTATTTTCAGCTGAAAATTGATTTTTGTCCTACCTTTATTCGTTTTGTTTTTGTTTAAAAATCAATTCAAAAAATTAACAAAGGAAACTTGCCAAAACCACAAATATTGTGATTCTACTTGAAATGTGGGACTACAATGCTTTAATATATGAGAATTGAGAATGACGACCAAAGTTCATTTGAAAGTTCAATTAACAATTTATATCGACTTCAGGTTCAGTACAGAAGGCACGCTTTCTAAACATTTAATATTAATAGATTTAATTTAGTAGAAGTTGACTTTACAAATGTTATTTTGACTTTAAACGCAAGTAATACCAAATATGCTATTCATTCATGCAACTACTAAAACAGACACAATGTCATAGTTATCAATTTAAAAATACATCATAAGGAAAACGAGTGGGGTTTTTTCATCGAAGGCAAGGGAAGCATTATTTATATAATATTTTAACCAGCTCTACAATATGATGGATCCACCTTTTCAACGCATCACGAGCAGCAGGAAAGAATCGACAATGTTCATTCATTTTATACATATAAAAATATAATGGCAGTTATATGTCCGTTGCTATAATAAAGAGTCTCTCTACACATTCTGTCAAGTTCTCTTACTTTTATTCCATCTCCAGACTTGTGACTTAAGTGCACAGTGAAAGTCGATACGCCGAGCTCAGAGCTTTTCTGCTCGAGCTGAGATCCGCATTACACAATACGCCCCAGCACAGTCTTCCATTCTTCATCTCCCCCTTTTGTTTCAACTCATCCATTTAGATATTATTGAGTACACATATACATGAAATATAATCCTCATCCACTACTTATTGGTAAAGGAGCACCTAACCATAAGTGAAAGTTGGAAGCCCATCATTCATATATAACGTTCAACCTCCAAAGAAAGACAGGCATTGGGGAAAAATAAGGTTTCTTTGTTTCCCCGTGTGAATCTCTATTAATTACTCTACTTTTCAATTTCATTTCATTTCGGCAAAACTCATTTTGTTTTCAAGGTTTTTATTTATTTGTATTTGCCTTGAGGATTTAAAAAAATTTAACATGAAATTTACTAGGTTTTTCATAAGGTAAGCAATATGGTAGTTTAATATTGAATTTCTATTGTTCCTGCCCCTTTGTTAAAAGTTAAGGAAGATAGGAATCGTCACTGCTCAATATTTCCGTCCATGTGATTGTCATGAAAATAGATTACATAAATTTTCTTTCTAATAGTAATTTTCTAAATTACATAAATGGCAAAATGTAACAAATTAGATAAATTATAGCCATCATTTTCATTCAATTGTAACAAAATTGTGAATTTCGATTTTTTGTAGAAAACGAGATAAAAGTTTAGTTTTTAAACGAATTTTGTCAAGTTTACTGAAGTACCTTTCATTTAATTGAAATAGCCTTTCGTTTGCAGTAGAGACGCGTGTAAATTTGTTGGATATTACCTGGGATGTTACAAAAATATTACACGCATGAGTTAAATGATATTAAGTGAGTAGCGCAGTATGTAAAAAACACGCGATCAAAGAAACTTGGAAGTATTAAAAATTATGTAACGTGCATGGTGCATATCGTTAATATTTAATGAATTGTGGATTAATGCTTGCACGAACATTTCTAAAATGTAAACAATGTCTTACTTGCCATTTTGTCCATCACGAAACAAGTCTATCAAGTAATCAATAATATTGCTCAGCATTCCTCAATAAAAATGGTCTATCAAATTGTACGTTACATTCTCGCAGGACATATTTTTGTATTCCTGCAGAAAGACTCGCCAAGATAAGGTCAGTATGATAATATCATTATGTGTTATTTAAAATCCTTAAGTTGCGCACTTCTGTAGTCTACAGCCGGCATTGCCAAAACGAAGGAGCTATCATTTTAGTTTTTAGTTGACTGGTGATGAATTAGCTATATCGTGCTTAATATTATTCTTTAAAACAAGTGAAGTGAACAGAGGGCAGAAGTTGGAAGACAGTATATAGATAATAATATGGTGGAGTTGTGTGCAGCAGAGTCAAGCATGTGACATGTCATATCGAAGTCACCGAAGCAAAAGGAAAGACTAGGGCTATTCTTGGATCTTTCACTAGGATTACTCCATTTAACGCATTAATGAATACAGAACTGCCTCATATGTTGCAGGCAAAAGCGGCTGTAACTTACAGTCTGCAGCAGTGTAAGCCACCGACTGATGACGAAATAAATTCATTTCCATCCCAATTTTACACCCATCATCTACTTACTCTACGAACGAACCACATTCACATCAGTAAATCAATGTATTTTAATGCCCTTTTAGTGTAGATGAAGAAAACATGGGTTTGCAACACTTCGCTTTTTCTACGACTCATTCAATTTTGAAACGTCAAATTTCCAGTCATGGCATGCTCGTAATGAATGGTGGAATGCGGACTGAATCTTCCATTTGCATATAAGTATGCACATGTAAATTCATAGTGGAAGTTATGAGGGCTTTAAGCCCAAGTCAATCGGATCGAAATCTGAATTCGTTTGGTTTTTTAGGGTGCACTTCATAGGAAAACTGTGTTAATACGCTCGGTATTCGCCGAGCTCTCTACCAGATCATTATTATTTCATCTGAACAGCGTGTGACGAAGGCCAGTCTCTTGCCTACACCTACACGACTCTCTCTGTGTGCAGGTAGCCAGCTTTCTTTCTCTTTCAACTTGGATGACAAAACGCAAAATCGTGTTTCACCCGTATTTTCGGTTGCAAAATCAATCTAATCAATAATATTATACTATATGTGCTGTACACCACTCGACTAGGAAAACTTCCAAGTTTACTGTAGAACAGATAACCCAGGAAAAAGAAGTGAAGGAAATTGGAAGTTTATAGCTTCCAATTTCCTATCTCCACAGCATGTAGGTATGTTCCCACTGCAGTAGCACGCTATATCAAAGGAAAGATACATGGATATCCTTCTACCTAATATAAAAATGTGCGATTGCTTACCAAAACTCACTTTTACTCCAAAACGAACAACTCACTATAGGTTAGAGAAAGCCACAAGGAAAATAGACACGGCATATAGATATACTATACACATGCTAAATTTTTGTGACACTAATTTTGATCCACCGAAGCTCAAGCTCGATACTCATTGTGGTAATTTATTCACCGTGACTTTATGTGGAATATACCATGTAATGGAACTCTATTATAGCTACTAAATTTTATATTCATAAACTTATTTACAAGCAAACAACCACCATTCAACTACATATTCTCAGCATGTGTACTCAACGATACATAACACTATCGTGTACACTTTTTACATCACATCTATGGCTCTGCGCAGATACAACTAAAACAAACCCTATCGCTTCATTTTCACTATTCTCAATTTTCTCTTTGCCAAGTAGAATACTTTTCCTCGGTGTCTACTCTACTGCTGTCTAACAAGCCTAATTGCACTAGTAACTAATAAATGGCTATTGTCTGCTCTTCGTTTGTACATGTTACAACATAAGGACCTATCAGAAATATTAACTGTCATGTAGTACAATTTAGGTTGGCGTAATGATAATGAGGCTAATAACTAAATAATCAACTTTCACTGTGCACGCAGTATAACATTAATGAAAGTAGAAGGACGCGAAGAAAGTAGAATTTCTAAGAATGAAGTGCGTCTACGTATTGTAGGCAACATAAAAGAGCTATAAAATAATATTACTATTGGCAAAGAGAATATTTAAAATGCAAAGTTGACCAACATTAGCATTAAAAATGCATTTGGTTACAATCGAGAGTGTATATAGCGTAGCAATTTGTGTATTATAATACCTTCCTGTATACATGGCGCATGTTAAAATAAACATTTAATATAGCATAGAAATACAATATATTTTAGCATTTCAATATGATAAATCGATACCTACACGCATAATTATATGCTAGACGTTCTATAACAACGTCTTGACATACAGGTCAATTGGCAGGGAAACTTCCTTGAATTTCGCAATCATTTATTTCCCCACGACCATTATGATCAAATTGTCTGAATAATTCTGCAATTAATTGATAACGATGTCATTTAAGAATCTAGCGAACATTGTACATTAATGATAGAGTTGAACCAAGTAGGAGTTATAGATAAATATAGTTTCAGTCTGGTAACAGCCAAGTGAACCAAACAAACAATAATTATAGCACGATTATAAGTACAATTGAAGCAACACAACAAATCACTGCACACTTTTTGGAATTTGCACGAGCAAGGCGTATAGATATCTGTTCTGGGAAATAAGATTCTTAGGTATAATTCTTGTGTGTATGTCGAAATGACACTTACTGCTTTAACTGCATGAATAATCTAATGGGAATCCAGATATCCTATTATTAAGATGTTCGACATTTCTAAATACAATATCAGATTGAATTGAAATGACGTTTGGGCTTGGGTTTATTTGTTAGCATGGTAATATAGGTAAGTGATCTGCATATTACACTTTGAATGAAAAATAAATTATTCTGAACAATGGTGGCATTATCGAGTTGTGTCATTGCTGTCTAAATGCAAATACTAAATAGGATCCTTGAAAGGTTAAAACCTTACTTTAGCTTTACACGAATCTTGACGGTCAAAGTAGAGAGGTCAGTCAATAATACCATTACTAGTATTGTGCATTACAATTTACATATTTTTAGACACCTATATACTATCATATAAGATCAAAGCACTAAATTAATGAAAAGTTCGCCATGAAGACAAATTTTCCTTGTGGTGCATAAATATTAGTTTAACCTTAGTGACAACCCATAATTGTACTATTTACTCACTTAGTAAACTTTCATTGAATGTCTGGCATTACATTTACTATATGCACATTATTCGTTGAAAAGTGATTTGCAAGTATGTTATAAAGTTTTGTGTGTAATAAAGTATGTACATGCATGATACTCTTTCCGTGTTATTCCAATCCGATTGTCAAGAAGACATTACATTTTTATATGCTGTTTAAACGACATGTCGTAAATATGCACTTACTCTAAAAATGATAATACTAGAGTGAACTAAATTTCGACTTACATTGGATTCGTAGCATTCCAGTAAATATCCGAAAGACAAACTGACTCTTGTGGAAGAGACTCGAAAACGTATAGAGACAACAAAAGGAGACCGAAATGCCACGCCATGAGCCCCATCGACACGGTTGATTTCCCCTACAGAATGAAACAAATAATTATATTTATGACATTATTTTTCTCCATATACAATGCATGACATACTCAATAGCGAATCATGAATGTTATGCGATATTTTATTAACTCCAGTTTTAGCATTGATTTTTGCAGGAAATATCTTTATGGGAACTTCCTGCGAATGTGACAGTCTACAAGGTTTTGTAAAAATAATTTCAAACCAAGCTACTCCAGAGATACTGGAAGTTGTAAGTACAGATAACTTGGTATACATTCATTGATCTATATCAATTATCAATAAAATACAAATGCAGCTAAATAAAGCGCTGAATAAACTGACCATCGGAATGATTTGACTAGCTATTCAGTACTCATTAAACAAAATGCCAGATAAAGAATAAACCGAAAAAATAAAGTACCTTTTAACTGTCAACTGTGGAATACTGCATTTCATTTAGAAAGCGCATTCATACATTACACTGCGCACTATGTACAAAATTATAAGTGTCAGGAGTATGTCATTATTATCTGGTGTTTCTCTAACCTTAATGGCGTTACTAAACTTCACTTCTAACAATCAATTGACAATGAACAAATTGTAAATGACAATTTGATTTTTTTACAGATAGGCCTTATTTAGAGGTTTTCTAGAACAAGCACCTGAAATTATGAGCTAACAGCCAATTAAAGTGCCGCAGATCCCTCATTAAATTCTGATTCGCTCTTGTGTGCCCGCATTTTATTTAGGGTACCTCTGAATACGACCTATTGGAAATTTCTATTTCATCACCTATTAAATTGAGACTTTTGAATTTAAAAGATCTAATTTTGGGTGTAAGCGATGAACAATGAATGAGAATCCAGATTAAAATCAAAATGTATACTTACCTAGTGATTGACAGTTAAGAAGCTAGATTCAGGCAGAAGAATCGGCCACCAAAAACGCAAATAGACTACCGATTAAGGTCACAAAGTCGAAACTGCAAAAGAATCCCCAGGTTTGACCATTGCTTGTTGCGAAATTGTTGGTTGGTTGCTTTGTATTCACAGTTCACTATTGGTTCGTGCAAGTATGAACACGATAAAAGGGTAAATAGAACACGAAATTATCCTGTTTGTCTCGAAGTCTGGATATGAATAACGTATCAGCGCAGTGTTTTTGGTTTACACAGTCTTTCTGGGGCTGCGTTTTATTTTACCTAAACGTAAATGAACAGGAATTCTTGCACTAATATATATATTCTTCCTCTAGCAACTTTTTCTCAGTTCGAAAAGAGGAAAGAGGAGTTTCCGTTTCGCAATTTCAGTCGTTAAATATTGTATCCTCAAAATTGAGTTTACCACAGATCCGCTGATTTTGTGTCAATTCATTAAATTTTGTCTGTAAAATGTGAACTATGATTGAAAAATTGTATTTGTCTGAATATTGTTAAATGTTTACACTACAACGTGGATTCTGCTGTTGAACTGGGAAAAATGTATTGATAAAAGAGTGAAGAGATTCAATTTATATTTATAATGAAGTTTTCATCATAATAGTATTGATTGTTTGTTGTTGGCTTTTGCATCCAAGAAAGGAAAGTACCCTTTCACTGTCTTTATGGTATATCAATGAATTACGTTAATGTTTAATGTCAAGTCTAGATGTGGGAAAGTTACTGCTGTACATTACAGTCTAGACTATGAGATTTAGCCGCGTTGTGTCGTTGTGGTGAAAGTGTTTTAGAAATTTCTTCCAGATTTCAATATTCACCCTTGAAAGTGAATGACGAACTTTGTATACACTTATTTATTACACTCGTGGGTAGAAGGGTTTGGATGTCAGTTGTTAGACGATAGTTGAAGTTTGAGCATGTCAATGATGTTATTATTATTCCACTTTTTTCATGTTCAACGTTGCAGCAATTGTTCCGGTAGGGAGTCGGCTTATGCTTTCTTTAGTATTTTCTTTCACCTTTAACCGCAATTTTAATATCAAGTTATCATAAGGTTATTATCATTTATTACGTGTGTAAATAAATGTGCAGCATACACTTACAAAGAGAAACGCAACTTTTTTATAATTTAATGCATACTATGCAATGATTTTATTGCGTGCACGAGCTAGAAATGAAATGTCTATTGTATGTTTTTCTTTATCGCTATCAGCACACCACCACCGGTGTGTATACACTTTGTGATATTATGCATTTCTTTCAATGTGTTTTTTCGCATATAGTAAGCTGTTAGTTGTTTTCTGTATTATGCCACAATTTTGTGTTACATTTGTAACACCATAAGTCTCAACTTTTAAATCTAACTGCCGTCAGCGAAGTTGGCTACTGTCATTCGACAAAGGTTGTTTGCGATAAAATCAATAGCAATATATGTGTAATTGCAAAAATATTTTGGAACTGAATGGCATTTTCTCACAATTCCAATCGGTGCAATGCATTCCAAACTAAATTGCTTTTTGAATAAATCTTATCTTTATTTTATGTCCATATGAGACTGGGAATAGTCAATTGCAACATTTCAAGAAGACATCCTACAACATTTAAAGATGCCTTTTTCAATACGGATCATTAATTTTCTTTTTAAAGTTAGTCGGATCGTCCGAGTCTGAATCTCGGTGTATCTGATTGACTTTTAGTGACGATTAAAATTTATTTTTATTTCTTTTTCCTGAACTTTATCTAGACTTGCCGAGTTTTATTTATTTCTCTTTCTGTTTACTTATTTATGTGCTTATATTGTGTCTTCGTTATACTGTGCCTATGCTATACTACGTGTACTTTCATGTGTGTAGTGATTTGTTCACAACAAGAATATGATATAATGTCTAACTAGCAAAAGTTATATGGTGCTTTGACTTTAGAGTATAGTCCTAGTATTTACTTACTTATATTACATATATAAATGGTATTATTATTATGAGATGCTTACTGGAAGAGAATTCCGAATGCACGCACGTTAAGTCTGTTTGTTTAAGGTACGTTCTTCATTTATGAGTAATAGAGTAGTGTTGCTTTTGTGTGCACAGTCAGCAGCCAGCCAAGTGTTGTAAAAGGCAGCCTTGTGTGATTTACTACTCACAGATTCGCACTAGTTTCCGTACAGAGTTTTTTACGTTTTTGCTCTTGCAACTGCTTTTTTCGGCTTGCTGCTTCTGCACACTGGGATTTTCTTGAAGAACGGCAGCCTTTTAGCCTTTGCTTCATACGGTTTTTGACTCACTTGGAGACCCTGCCCAAAAATAAGTTCTTTGCATTAAAGACGAGACCAAGTGGAAACAGTAAAGAGATATATACCTTAAGTTTCTATTTCAGTGCTTTCAGATACACATTGCACGTAATACAATTACAAAGCAGCGGTATTCGAATTATCTACTTTATACTCACTTGTGTCTTGTGTGGTTCCGCTTGTTGTTCTTCCAGCAGAATACAACTTTATGCTACAAACGAATTATTATTAACAAATTATCATTTATGGCACTTGTCACTGAGACTGACAGTCATGACATACTTCTCTCCCGCTTTCTTCGTTCTATTTAACGCTTCTTCACTTACAGACAATCAGTACTTTATGCATATATCATTACACGTGCACTACTCATCTTGTCAGTAAGGATATACTCACTACTCGTGTTGCATAACTTCGCTTAGCAAATAATTCGATTTAAAATGCTTCTATATCATTTGATGCATTTGATGAACGTCAAATGAACGTGTTTGAATAATTATTGGAAGAATTAGCAATTGTGCGAACAGTTAAGGAGAATACAGTCGATGGTATTAAATTTTATAAAGTTTGTCGGACGCTTTTTCGTAATACTAACAATGTTTAAAGATTCGCTTCAAACAAAAATCTCTAGCGGGCATATAACTTTCACTCGCAAAAGTTTTCTTGAAATCTGGTACTGTTGAAACACTTTATCCCTACGGGTTCTAAGAATAATCCGTGCTGGAAAAACTTTAGTGGAAATGGAAAACCGCTTGTCTCGTTAACCACTGTCGATTTCAAGTTTTGTCTAAACTCGAGTTGACGAAATGGACGGTTCAATAGTTATTTATTTATATTCTGAACCGAAAATGTTATACCCCAAAGTCTTGTTTCTGTTCCGAACTGACTCACCTCCACAGAATACCACTAACCATTCACGGTATTGATCGTTTTGCAGTTTACACTTGTATGTATTTATCAAATACAAAAATTAATACAAAACACACAATGCACTGTGTAACAAAATTATTGTACAGTTTGTAAACCACAGTTTTGTACATGTACAATGTATGTGTTATCGTCAACAAAGTTAATATTCCTGTTAAATATTTAATAAGACACTCCGCAACAGCAATGTTAATTCGAATGTTTATGAAATATTAATATCATAAGCGGTCTAAAGTGAGCAAGTACATAATAACGAAAGTTCTTTAATCTTTCATGTATATAGTCTCCATATACTTGTCAACCAACACTGCTTTATATTTAATTCACAAAGGTTGGGTCATTGAACAGCTTAAATGTTCACTTGATTAAGTGAATTTATTGTAATAACGCTGATAATACAACGAATCAAGTTAAAGTTGATGTAATAAAGGGGTCAACTCGCCGCTATTATGTATGATATCCTACACTCACACACCAAACAGACTTATACACATAGAAGAGCTGTATAGAAGTTCTCTTAAAGACACGATACTCAATTAGCAGTCAATAACAACATGCTGATACAAATATTATTATTTGCTGATATAAATAAGTTAATAACGAACTGTCTCGACACAGGCAGAACGAGGATCGCAGGGCAATACTTTATTCTTGTTCTTCTTCGGAAATATTATATGAGAGAATGTTATGTTATGGTTGATCAGATGATGTAGTAGTAAATTGATGATTAGCTGCTAAAGCCGAAGGAAAGGAAGTTAGCATAATATCTGTGTGTACTATAATATCTGTGTTGTTTTATAAGCGCAGCAATATAGCTGTGTGTTGTAGATTTGGCATAATAAACTGATGATGTTTGGAAGTGGAAGATGTAAAATGCAGGGACGAACACAGAAACCACTATCACGAACACTAGTGAAGCTTCAAGCTGCCTTAAAAAGGCAACAGAGATACATTGCGGAGGGAGAGACAAGACTTGTCAGAAAATCCCAACCTAACTGACTGAGCCCATCCAAAGAATGGACCAAAAGAAACGAGCCTGAGGCTTGAGGAGCAGCAGCAGCAGTCACAGTCAACCCTATTCACTCTCTTCGTCTACTAGAAGCAGCAGGAGCAGTAGCAGCCAAACTCTTCTAGTTTCAATGTGCAATGCGCTATACGAAGGAAATATCTTCAGAAGTTGTAATAGAATGGTAGTAGTAGTGGCAGAACGGAGTTGTAGTTATTTGCTGGTAGTTGAGTAATAGTGGAAGGAGCAGCACAACAGTGGAAGTAGTAGCAGTAATAGAAGAGCTGCTCGTGTAGTAAGTAAAAGGAAAATACTCTACAGTCAAAGCACAGACTCAGATCCTAAACGAAAATTCTCTCCTCCCCAAAACCCCGAAAACTTTGCTACAGATATTATTACGACAACGTCAGGAGGAGGACACGGTATCCCTCTTTATGTAATATTGCCTCATTCGCTCTCCTATTTATATGTGTGTACTACTGCCTATATACCTTAAGCCTTCTAAAGGACAACAACGCCGAAATTTTATATTTTCATGTGTGTATACCTCTTAGGGTTTTGTAGCACAATGACGATCGTTGTAGGGCTTAAGTCCTTCTGTCTGTATAGGTACCCACTCTCTCCCGGCATATATGCATTACGCATACCTACTACCTCTTTCTCTCCCTATACACATATAGCAGTCTCCGGTTCGGCAATATTTACGTACCTGCATATTAGCAATACCTGCCGGATTTTCTGCCTTGTCCTTATTTTGTTTCCTTGTGTTGTACCCGGTTGGCACGGACTTTGTGTAGACAGTAGTTTCATGCCCCAAGAGGATAATACTACTTGTACTTTCTCATACAGAAATACTCACTGCCTCTCATTTCATTTCATTTACAACTGTTTCTGCTAAATAATCAAAGAAATCTGTTCCATCACTTCGTTTTCATATATTGTCGACCTGGATTTCATATAAATGCCGGTTGTTGTATAACAGAGTGACATGTCCACTTTAATAATAAAAGAGTTTTGATTAAGCGTTTGATTAAGAATTATATGCATAGAATTGCTTTGTTTGACACTTAAATGTTCATTAAGAGATTCAGCCAAGGACATGATGCTTTGTGCTGGAGTATTTGTAGCAGGAGTGTTGCCTGAGTATATTTGGTCGGAGTTTAACTTTTTATTATTCTGTTGCGATGGAATTGTGCAATATCTTATCTGTAGAGCGTGTAACAGTATTATAGTAAGTATCTGTGATCTAAAGTAGGTAGTTTTGAGTCAGTTCTTGTGTTGGCACCGACACGACACACAGACAGCATCCGTATGATGCAGTTCCTCTACATGGTGCTCTGTGGTGGTATAACAAGTATATTTAAGTATAGTTAGAAGTCTATAGACACATTTTCGCCTATGAATGGGATATGGAAAGGATCTAGGGTTTAGGTAGGATCCATATAGTCAAGCAAGGATGAATCCGCCCTTCATCTCTGTATACAATTTGTAGATGTGGAATAATGTGGATGTGCATATAACTCCGTGCACTTATGTCCTTATGTCCATGGTGATAGTGGTAGCGGTAGCAGCGTATTACTAATATAACACAAATCTTGTACACTCAATTCTGGTAAATTTCTGTTATACGTTCTTCTGGTGTATAAGCCAGACTGCAGGGACTAGTAGCCAAAAACAGCTGCTGGTGTTCGTAGCCATCATATTAACCTTCGGCTTTTTTAGAAACCAGTCGGATCTCCTTTCGGGGGAATGGGGAGAGCTAATGTTTGCTTGGAGAGTACAGACGCTTGCGCCCATTTTCGTTTAGAAGTGAAACCGAATTTGTTGGTTCTTTTTGTCACGTTGTTATATACACTGGATTGAGTGTAATGTGCACTTATATGTAATTCTTCCCTATACAAAAACATCTTTCCAACAATTCAGTTTGTGTACATGCTTACTTGAACGATCATCGCTAGCTCTTTGGGTTCACACTTGAGAAAGTGTCTCACTTATTGTTACCGTCAAGGTACTTTTTTGAATGAACATTATGACATTATTATTGTCCGTCCCCCTTCACGAGTCTTACAAATATTCAGGTAGTCTGCTGGTCTCTTACCATTCTCCTTCTCAAAACTATTACAATTGTGTATGAGCAGAGTACGTTCTCGACTCAATAATAATAACAGTTCAAGAGTGCTGTTTTTGGATTAGCTATGCTGCAGCAAGGTTAAAACTTTAAATTCCTGAAGCTTGCATGAATGGACTGCTCCGCTATTGCTACCACAGCTAAAGGTTTCTTCACATAAATACACTTTAACACAAAACCACAAAGACATGGTCATAATTATTCAAGTCGTTGTCGCTTTTATACACATATACCTATTCACATTTGGGTTACTTGAGATATACTTACTATAATATGAACCGTAACAACCCTTTTGAAAAATTACCTTTTAAACAGCAATATTGATACATGTCTTGTTCTCTTAATGCTAAAACAGTTTGAAATTTCACTACAAATTTATTAATTCTTATTTTACTGTTAATGCTGATTATTAATTACATGCTAAATATTGAAGCACTATTAAATTGAATTTGTATTCCACTAGTGCTTGTACAGAGTTGATACTGCCATTAAAAATTCACTCCACTTTTCATTAAAGTTCATGAGAATGATGACAAATGTTATGCAATTTCTTAATTCATGGTTCACTTTGCATATTTATGTCATGCGTCACAGTTGTAAAATGTCATGTAGCATTTGCATTAAAATTGGCAAGAATAAATTTTTCAGACTAAGAAGTGAGAATTTGATATTTATAAATAAGTAATGAATAAAGTTCGTATAAAGATCACAATGTATTTATTACATTCCTACTATACAGAAGTGTGATTTTATCTTCCAATGACACTAAATATACGAGTATATAAAATCATTAAAACATCTGGCATGACATGAAGATTTTTAATCTTCTGGTGCAATCTTTGCACATCCTGGTTGAAACATTGAAAAATAACTGTAATCGATTTTTTAATTAACTTGTCTTACGGTATACGTCTGTGGAATGTTACTTAAGACTGGGAAGGCATGAAAGATGTGTGGACTACAAATCAAATATGATTCATTTAAAAGCATCGGTTCATCCTACTTCCTTAGCAATAATAAGAAGTGCTTTATCCGATTGTCACAACAAAATATTATCATAGAGCATAAATTATAGGAAAAGGCTACAAATATGAATCACTTCTAAAGTGACAACATTATTTTAAAACTCTGTTTCATGACATAATTTTAAAAAAATTGAGATACATAAAGCATATAATATTTGAAGTGTACGCTAAGAAATTATACCTATACTAATACACGAAATTAATTAACGTAGGATAAATGTGGCATCCAATCTCAATTACTCTTCATGAAATTCAAAACAAGGATACCCAAAGCTAACTTTACGACTGTGACTCACATCATAATCTGCAAGAATGCCAGAATTGTCTATCTCTCCACAAAAGCGGTGGTACTACAGTTCTACCTATAGCTAGTACTTTAACTAATTAAATTATTTGCCTTAGGGAAATGTGTCTTGCCTACCTCCTCTAAAGGCAAATGTAGTGTAATGTTATGTTTTCAGAGAAATTAAGAAGGCAAACAAATGGATTCACTAACTGTTTGTATTGTAAAGTAAATATTGTGACACTTCATATAGACCATAACTCTGTGTAAGTGCTGATGCATGCAATTAAATTAGCATTGTATCAGTAAGGCGATATGCATGTTACAATAGAACATCATTTTCAGATTAAGTCTTCAATGTCAATTAATACACCTACCTACTTACAAGTTACAAGCAGAGAAAACAAACAAATGTATTTGCCCAACTATATATCTCTCAAGTATACTACAAATACATCTATATCTATGATGATGATGATGATGATAGTGATGATGATGATAGTGCGATGATGTATCTATACATCATCACACTATTTGCACTTTCTGTTAACTCATTACTACAGAACATTAATTAAAAACAGTAGAAAGGCAGTAATAACAATATTATTGTCTCATTCATGATGAACTACTGTATCCATACAAGAAATTAAGGTTTCACGACTATGACATTTTAGTTGTATGGAAACACTATAAAGGACTTGCACGTGTATACGCTGTAACATTTGACAGTTTTGTACTGTAAGTGTGAGTAAAAATATTTGGGTAGATAAAGCATTAGCTATCGTGCTAACTCTAAAGCTCTAGCGAAAATGTCCTGTATGTCTCTATCGAAAACTTTCATTAATTTACTATGGGATGAAGAGTACTCCAGAGACTTTATCTTGTGTACGTGTGACGTGTGACTGCCGCACGAAGAAGTGGAAGTATGAAGGGGAATATGAAAAATTAAAAACAGAAGTAAGTGACTTGGGAAGTGCTGAATTGGATTCTAGTAATAATGAGATGTGACTGGGATGAAGGAATAATAAAAATCGTATCAGTCAATGCTCATTGAAACTTGTATTCTGTCTGTTTTGTCCTGTCAGCGAATTGACAATTGAGATAATTCTGAATTCTGAATAGGGAATGAAAGGGAAAAACGTGATTTTTAGTTCTCTTTATCATTTGCTAGTATCTATTCTCTGCACTCACAATGCTTTGCATTTAAACTAAACGTACTACTCTACTAGTAGTGTTTATTTTATATGCTGTAGGTACGGGTACTGTAGTAGTGTGGGCACTGTAGTTGTGCAATTCATTGTTACTCAAAATAAAGCACAGACTACGGTTCTCGTACTGTGTAACTACAAAATAGAAGTATAGAGACTTCCTTGATACCTCAGATTGCATTGACAGCTATCAGAGTCTGTACTTATTTCGATACTGCAAGCACACTCTTTAGATTTATTTCAACTGTCACTCTGGGTTGAGGATGATTTGACAGCGAGCACACTCAGCAGACTTTACATTCGAGAGAATCACAGACGTGCGAAACAAAGCATTATAAATTCATAATAAAAACCTACTCTTTCTCACGGAGCACTACATGGGCCTTGTCAATATAATTGCAATAAGGGACTCTCCTATATAATACCCTCATGCTAGATTTAAATACAACAGATATACATACTTCCGTTTAATTACATCGCATTTACATTTCCTCTGATTAATATTTTCTGCTTACCAAGAATTCTATTTTCATAATATTGTTTTCTTCATTTTGTAAGGTACATATCTATATAAAATTTTATCATTCTCTTTCGCAAATTCAGCGTATATTCATATTAGTAATAATTATAGAGTTATTTATCAGTTTTAATCAATGGTGGCAAGAGAAATAATTATTAAACAACGTAGTTGTTTGTATAGTTCACTCTGTCTGTGTCCGTCCGTACGTCCTCTTCTGTGTACAGTGCACGACGACAGAAAAAAGGTTTGAACTAAAGATTTCCTACAATTATACGATTAAGGTACTGTGTGAGAGGTTAAGTTTAAAGTTGGGGTTTATCAGTCAACTCCTTTATGACTTTGAAACTTTAAATTTAACTACATGTTACTTATGCTACTGTTACTCCAGAGTATAGAAAGAGTGGCAATCATGACGCAGACACACTACCCAGACCCATTTAATTTCAACAATTGAAAAACTAAAAAATTGAATATTTATATTTCGTAACAGCGCCTTCTCAATTTTCAATGTTTCATATACTACGAAACGGCTTGTTTATTTACACCTAATGTTGACCGGTTTATTAAATTTATTTATAGTAAAAAGTCATTAGTAAATAGTTAATGACTTAATGAGACAACACTTTGATTATAGAAGAATATTAAAGTATGTAATTAATAATTAATAAAGAAACTGCTATAACTTAAATGTCAAACGAATATAATTAGCAATTAAAATTTATTTTAGGCTATTGTATGAGCTAGTAGTTGAACCGTTTATAATATTTTTACGTTTCGTGATGAATATGGGGTATTGAAGGACGAATTGATTTTATTTTGCTCAAGTTTCGATGCGTCATTCATTAATCATCAGTTTCACCTTTCATGTATTCTGTAAAATAATTTTTACTAAGGTTTCCTCTTTGTCTTTGTTAATCCGCGTCTTTACAAGGCTTCCTAATCTTTTCTCTTCCAATTATCACTACATGTCACCGCACCACCGATGCTCTGTATTCTGTCTGCACACTGCATATCCACCGAAATCAGGACACGGACAAAGGAGATAGGTACGAAAACACGAGAAAGGCTACTAATTAATAGAAACCTGTATTTACAAGAAAGTAAGAATACAATGCCGTGGAGTCTAACGACTTTATGCTAGGATGCATGGCATTTAGAACCATCAATGCAAAATAAGGCAGACAATGAGTGAACTATTGAATGAAACCTATTGTAATTAAGTCGAGCTAGGTTTAAGTTCCTCATAGACACAAGCCCGGCATTTCCCTCACTGTCTTTAATTACTGATGTAGTACAACTGCAGTCAACTGCAGTGCACTGAACACATATAATCCCCGTATAATTAATTATTAATAACCTTCGCTATATTTTACTACCTACAAGAAAATAAGACTCCATAATAAAATATGGAAATTGATACATGAACAACACACTATCCCTATTAGGAATTTTCAGTTTCTTTGCTTTGTTTAACATAATTTTAGAAACCGAAAATTTACATCTAGTGTGCGTTTATGGGTATAAGGCAAGTGAGGGTCAAGCGACTTTATAGCGTCCCTTAGGCAAACAAATTAACATTTACAATACATGTATTCTCTTCATTGTATACAAAGATGCATTTACGATGTAAACAAATAAGTTTAATAATATTTCATAAGACATAAATCTGAATTAGCATTTTGACTTGTTTTTCTCATTTGTTCATAAAAGACATTCAAGAAAGATGAATATTGTTCTCTCCTGAGTCTTAATTAGAAAAACTGGCGTGTTAACCATACTTGCACATTGCTTCTTCTTCCGTGGATGAAAATAGTATAACAAGTATTACCAAGGTACCTACCCACTGTTAATATGAGACAAAAGAGAGTGAGTTTCGCCTTGCTCGCTTCTAATTAATGAACTCATTTGATGCAATTTCATGATTAGGTACCATGCTAATAAACATTTACTACTACGGCAGTTTGCATAAAGTAGTAAATGCTATTTTTACGAAATGAGTTTCTGCACTAATAAAGTAATACCTATTCATGTATAGGTACGTATTTTATGTTTTACATGCTTTAAGTATGATGAGTTGAGAGATACGTAGGTAAGTGTAGAACACGTTCTGTGTGTACAAACAATAGCGAGTAAATGCAAATATAAAATGAACTTGATGGTTTTAAGCAATAATGTTGAGTCTCACTACGTTGAACATTGCAAGTTTACGCGTAAAAGGAATGAATTGGATGCATGAAATTTTAGCCCATTTCTTTATTTATTTAGTTAGCACATTGATATCACTATGTTCCTATTATCGCTAAATTAGGTTATCATTATATCATCGTCTCATATATTTTCACCATTTGAGAAGGCATCGTATTTCCGAACATGTAGGCATATTATGTATACTTCCTGAATTAGTTTAGCAATAGATTCTTATTAGACTTGATATTGTGCTTGAACTCTTATAGCGTATTTTTTAATTTGACCTGACGAACAAGTTGACATGCACATTAACAAAGAAAGAAATCAAGAGAAAATTGGTGACACAACAGTAATTATTAATGTCCAGAGAAGGTACTATCTATAATAATATAGTGCTTTTTGTAGTAGTTATATTTAATTAAAACGTTGATATATTTTACATTTATTTATATGCATGTACATCAGCGTCATGATTATGGGCTCTCGCAACTAATCTCCCAACAGAGATTATCTAAAGTCGATGGCTTAAATAATATTTTCAGAAGGTAGGCTCTTGTACACGGTTGTGTGTAATTTTTCCATTAAAATAGTTTAAGTTCTGCTCATAATATGGCGGATAGTCGCGCTCCGTGTATTCAACTTTTTTCACCAAAAACAATTCATAAATTCTCGAGTGGTCTGAGTAATGGGGTCATTTGTTAATGTATACATTCGGTCAGGGCAGACGGCTGTCAATTTTTAACAGATACACTCAGCTCACTTGACCGTGCATCCTATTATTACAATTGTAATTTAAAAATTAAGACGGTTTTCATACAAAAGAGCATTCACTCAATACATCTTTAGTTAGATTTTGCACTTATAGAATATGTTTACCTAGAAGAACCATCATTTCCATTAAAATCACCCTGATCTGATAAGTTTCCAATGAATTTTCATAACGCAAACACACACCCTATTTATAATTATTATCTTACTTGAATTACATTTTTCATATTTGGAGCAACTTGTGTATTTAATTTATTTCTATGTTGTAATGACTAGAACATTCAACTTGACATTTTCTGTAGACTTTATCTATAGTCAGTTTATAGTTTTATAATTACAGGCAGTGAGTGCATTTCCTCAACATTTAAACGAGTGGGTTACATTTACTACATCCATTTCTGCATCGTTAACACATAGTACAGCACTAACGACAAAACAGTCGCAGTAGTAGTAGAGTAACAACACGGCTAGTATTGGCCTCCTGTAGGCTTCTTGATAAAGAGGTTCCTATTTATCATACAATAAGTAATAATAATGGTACATAAGACCGACAACTAATTATACACATAATTATTGAAATGAGTACGTATTAATTGTTGTCTAACAATAAATATTATCAATTCATAACTTACAGTTCTATAAGTTTTGAGGCAGGAGGAGCTGATAGGGCTCACAATATAGTGAACTTATGGTTATGTTATAATCAGTACATTATGTATCGTTAAATTACAAGTACAACTTAATATATCTTTAAACTTAACAATAATAATTGACGTAGGTGGACTTAACTGTACCATATACTCTAGCATACAGTAAGCAGGTAAGATTCTCCGGGTTTATGTATGTAAAAACGAACTCTCTCTCTCTCTCGCTCTCTTTCTTTCGGTTCCTGTCACTGGTTTATTTGCGTTAGTTGCTTTCTATACTTTATTACATTGCACATTACATTAAACAAAGACAATTTATGGAGTAAGGTTAAGCCGTACAGCTTTTATAATTATTCTATTTAAATGACTACTGATAATACAATTATGTAACAAGAACGTGTTTGAGGTTGTAGAAGACGTTACAAGATGAGATAATGATTATAATTAGAGGGCCGTCCCGGCGGACACCACATTGTTTGCAAAAGCTGCAACGGCTTCTCCCTTTTTGCCGACTGCTCTGACCGCATATTGACCCACGTCGTTTCCGGCACAATTTACGATCTCCAGTTGGAACTTTGATTTACTCACCGCCTTCATGTGAACTTTGGCTGACTCTGTAAGTACTTTCCCGTCCTTCAACCATTCCACTGAAAAGTCAACACATTTTTATTATTTTCCATCGCTTCGTTTTTCAAAGAGTTATACAAGCAGAAAGACAGACTAATTGTAAAATTACCCGCTTGAGGGACTTTGTCAATCTCACAGTTGAAGGTAGCAGTTTCTCCCTGTCGGACTGTGGCAGAACGTGGGAATGTCTTGAAAGATGGACTCTTTTGCTCTTCGTTTGGTACTTTAAAGCAATCAAAATGATTTTATCAGATCACGCAAATAAACAATTAATTTTAGACAAGGAATAATTCTGATGGAGTAGATTGTTATACAATAGTCAACCAACTTACCAACGACAACAAGAGAGCAGCTGCTAAAAGCTTCACCGGCGTCATTAAATGCCTCGCAGGTATATGCACCAGCATCTTCTGGGAAGATCTCAGCTATTTGCAATGTTCGGGTGTCTCCAGATGCATCGTACTGGAAGTCCTTGCTAGGTTTGATTTCCTTGTCATTGTGAAGCCATACAACATCAAATTTGGCAGCGCCTATTATAGAAACAAACAGTATTCTGTTAAAATACATAAAACGATTATGGTATAACTAATTGGACTGTAATTACCCGTGATTTTGCATGTAAGCGTTACGGGGTCTCCATCCTTAACTACAGCAGATTGAAGATGACCCACAATTACTGGAGGTTTGTCATCAGAGCCCTTGCCTTTTCCTTTACCAGCTCCCTCCATTGCTACAATTTACAAAAATAATTGAACAGGCACAGATTTAACAACAGATCAATCTATTGTATTTTTATATTATCTACTCCACCCCACATGACCATTTGAAACTTTAGATCCTCAAAAGTTATACTTTAGCAAAATTATTTGGTGTTTAAGAGTATTTGGAAGTTTTGAGTAAATGTATCACATAACACGTAAAATAACTCAAGTCTCAAGAGTTGTTGGTGCTCCTTCTTGTCATGGTGGGTTATGCAAACAAACACTGTGTAGGCGTAACAAAAGAAAAGGTATGACTTACGGAGGACTTTCAGTGAGCATTTAGTTTCAGTATTTCCCATAGTATTGACAGCCTTGCAAATATAAACTCCTTCGTCCTCAGGGAATACTTCGGGGATTGTGAGAACAGCAACTCGGTTTCGGTATTTCAATGCGACAACATCCGAGGAGACAAGAGGCTCGCCATTCTTTGTCCAACTTACTTGTGGTTCTGGGTCACCTTTAAACTCACATTTGATCTCAAGAGCTTCTCCATCTTTAACTGAAAGAGAAGTAGGAAGTGCTTTGGACACGTCAGGAGGTGACATGGGCACATTTTCGGAGGGCACTAAATACAAAATTGAAAATGCATTACTTAGCTCATAATATTTGTTTCTTAATAATAAAGCATTTAATATTTTTCACCCCAACATAAACATATTGGAAACTTACATTCCAATTCTTTGGTCGTGGATCGTGATCTTGACGGGCTTCCAGTGGCATCCAAAGTCTTTCCATAAGGTTTTGGAGATCTGGTTACCTTGGCTGAGTCTTCCGCTGGGCTACTTCCAATTCCAATTGTTGCAGCAGCCTGTAAATTCAGTTAAAAATGTATCCTGCTTTTCCCACTTGCATATTTAAAACATCGTATTTTTTAACAGTAATGAAATACCTTTTGGCTTCCGTATGTTGACCCTGTTGACCTAGGGGCTTCTGCTGGTTTCTTTATGCTTGGTGTTGAAGTTATCGGCTTAGAAGAATCTTTGTGACTTTGGGTCTCTGGCATGTATCTTCGATCTGCATTATTCATTCATGATATATTATTAACCTTCCATTTAAATTTTTATATCCCTTTTATTTACAAAATGTAGTCACTCTAAGGTAGCTACGGCAAAACGTATCACTCAAACTGAAATTAAAACTGTTTTTCATCCCAAACTCAAACGTTGTTAGGATTCTGACTCCTAAATTTAGGTTGACCTAGCTCAACCCTACCAAAAATTCAGACTGCATCTATATTTTTATTCTTTCTATAACAAAATCATAATTATGCAAATTCTTGTAGTCCCCATCTGTACAAAACATTCTTGGGGCAAGCAAAACATTATAATCAAAAGTATACTACGATTCTATATGTACATTTTTAAGTTACTACAATTGATCAACATAACTCTTCCGGAACTAATATTGGATGCTTGTTAATTAAGGTATACACTGTTGTCTAAGGTATATCAGTAGTTTTCAAGGTGTACAAAGGTAAATTAAATGTACTAAAGAAAAAGAACCATGTATGTGTTCATCATCATGTACTGGAAAAGCATACACAGTTTTAAGGTTAAATCTTGCAAAAGTAGAGATGTTGACACGATTACAAAGATTGGGAGCCAGTGCAAGGTCAGAGATTGCATTAAGGGCCACAAAAATGACGTTTTAATAAATACAACGCAGTAAAAGAGCAAAACAGAAAAGATTGTCACGTCATTGAAACAAACTGGAAAGTGCTTTGTTATTTGTTATTGATGAGTGAAAGCATTCTTGAAAGGAAAGACGAAAAGTACAGTAGAAGAGAGAAAGATTGAAGAAAAGATTTGCAAAAAGAGCAAAGAATGAAGTAGTAGATAAAGCAGGTAAAGATCAAGAAGAAGCCAAAGAATAGGGTCAATAGTTACCTCCAGAATAAAGTAAATTATGTGCAAGTTGAGTCTGCTCAGGTGTTGAAGATGCCCCTAAGAAAGAAAAGTTCACACGCCTATGTCACATCATCTCCATCCATCCACATTCCTCATGAACTTAATTTTTGCCTTGGTGATACAGAAGCTGTAGTAGTAGCTGACTAAATATATAAGTAAAATATGTGCTAGTGCTATCCTGTTTGTCGTATGTGATAATATTCTGTTTCTAAATGCATTTTCCAACCAGAGTTTGTCGTTTGCTGAGAATATGATTGTGGATGTGTCAGCTCGGCGGTCAGACCAAATATCAAAACGGAAATAAAGGCAAAACGGGAAGGTAGAAATAAAGGGGAGGTAGTCAATAAGCGCAGCAGCCTAATCAATCTCATCATCATTGTCGGGCCAAAAATGAATGACAAAATCTTTTGGTATTGGCAAAAATAAGGCAAATTGCTCCAATTTGTATTTACAGTTTCATTTCTGGGACACGATCAAACATTACAATCTATAAAATTCTACTGCAAAGCTTCTCAATGAGCTTTCTTCAGATGGAAATTAATGTCAATTCGTGTCTTCCATTTGAACTATTTCAAGCTTTTTACAGTTTTCAATAAATGATAATAACAAAATACCACTGAAGCGACACTACTGCTATTTAAATACAAAAAGTGACACTGGAAATGAGTGTCATATAATCTTTATAAACAAAAATTCCGTAGTGACGTTTCGGAGGTGGTCGCTACATACAGCAGATACTCCGGAAGTATCACTACACCCCAATAATTATTATACTACTGTAACAACAGATTTTCTATCAACAAAAATAAACTATTGTTTCAATAAAAAATAGCTTTTGCATTTAAGCGTTTGCGTTGATGTCATAAGCATTTTCATGTTGCCAAGGGCAAAACAGGAGTAAAATTCCTTTTAAAAACTGGTTTGCTGGCTTGGCTAAAATGGAACATATGGCAAAATTGATTGTCAAAGTTGATAAAAAAAGGTAGTAAAAAACTTTCTCGCGTCTCAATCCGCTTATGTCAAAAATCAAAAGCGTTATTATTAAAAAATCTCCGCTGAAGCAAAAAACTCAAAAGCTGAAAGGGTATTTGCATAGGCAAAAAACTACGATTCGTCGGTAGTCGTCTGAAGCGATCGGTTTAAATCGGCATTTTGAAAATCTTACTTTAAAATTACACAAATACTGAATAAAATGTGTTTTTATATTTGTGTTGACGAGAAATGAAAATCACGGGATTGTTTAGGAGAAAGGTGTAAGGGATTTTGAGGTTTATCTATAATAAATGTCTTGACATAAGCTGGGTAGCCTGGAGGTGACAGGTGAGTGCAACTGTGCTATTTGATTGTAGTAGCATTGAAATATCCCTGGATTGCCATAAGAAAGAAATGCAATAGCCGATCATAATAATAATAATGGTACATAACAATAATACATACGATAGGAAATGAAAGAACCGAAAATATGGATGCTAATAGTAAGGCGTGCAATAACTGTGCATATTTGGATGAACAACGTTAAAATAGAGGAGAAGGTGATGGTGGAAGTAGAAGAAGAGCGAAGGCAGCGTAAAAGTGATAATAATAACAATAGTATAGTAATAATAATGTAACGAATAACGAGTAGTAGTAATAGTAATAATAATAAATAGCATAATAAATAATAACGGATGTAGTGAAAATAAACGGTCATCAGTCGTCAATCAGTCCGCAATCAATCAATCATTATATCATCGTAACATAATATCATATCGTATCATATCATAACATAGTCATCATACAAACAAGAACAACAACAGCAACAACAACAACATTACAATACAGTACGGTACAGTACATAGCGAATGGCAATGAGTAGTAGAAGTATTCAGAGAAAGTACCCGTCACCGAACTATATATCGGTCACAGCGGAGCAGAATCAATAGAGCCAAACAACATAGGCAACAAAGAAATTGATAGAGAGTGTAGATAAACTACTTAATCATACGTACTCAGTATTAACCCCGACAGCATGAGAATAATTAATAATCAAGTTATTTTAACTAATAAGATAAGACTGAATGAGTTGAAAGAGTTTAAGGAGAGATAGAAAGAGAACTGAAATGAATCATAATGAATCGCATTTGAATTTAAGTTAATCATTAAATTTAAGATAAATAATTGTTGGCAGGCGGGCAGACAGGCAGGCAGGCAACAGGCGAACGAGCGAGCGTTTTTGTTTCCACTTGATTGATTGTTGATTGTTTAAATAAAAGAGCAATTTATGTTTCAGTTTGTTGTCTTGTGTCGGTGGTTGTAACGTCTAGAGAATACGTTAAAGTTTAAGTTTAAGTGAACTCCAATTAAACTCTATTAGTACTTGGGTAATGTAAATTTTTGTAATAGTATGGTAAACTGTAATAGAATAGAAGTAGAGTAGGTAGTGAGTACATACCTATTTTGTGTGAATCTAAACTAATTTTCATGTATCGTGTAAATGTGGCGTCTTCTGTGAGTAAATATCTGTATTTGTATATACGTGTATAATGTATATTATGTACCTTGTAATATTATGTAATTCATTATATAATCTTTTCTAATGTATCAGCTAGTACAGGTATTTGTAAGAATTTATATTTAAGTCACTAACAACCTAATGCACAACTCCCTTCTCAATATTCCGTCTCAACATATTCCACCCATCTTTCAAAAATATCTCATCCATCCCAAAAACAAGTTTTGTCAACCAAGTCTTAACCCTAGTACAATCGGTAGCTGTGTATACTTTTAGTAGGTGGTACCTACTTCTTGTTATGTACAAATTCCTCAAGATGAGGTTGAGACAAAATTGTAAGGAGAAAGTACAAATAAATGTAATTCTTGGTTACCATTAAGTTTACGGTGCGACTTCTTTCTTTTCGCAGTACTTGCTTTTAGGATTCATTTGTTATTTTTGAATCATACTGTCAAAGAAAACTTTATTGCGTCTTAAAAATCTATCCCAAAATTTATCAAAATTATAGGATATTGTATGGCAGATAAAGTTTTGTATGATTTATAGAATATGATGCGAATAAATATCTTGAGAAACGAGTTCAGCTAAAGTCCACTCAGAATACAGGACACTTGTACTGAACTGTCACACAATAATGTTGTCCGATCTTCTACCGTTACTTATTAATAAAAAATCTTTCTAAAAAAACGTTAATAAAATATACGCGATTTTTCAAAATCTGGAACATTTATAAATTAAAATTTTAAATTGTCAAGATGTGGATTGAGACTTTTCACTGATTTGTAAAGAGACAGGTTGTAGGAATTTGTTGTATTGTTAATTAGAATTCTCAAAAATTAGTTAACTAATAAAACATTGGATGTTCAATATACCAAACCAGAATTTGTGAAATATCTAACTTGAATTAGACTCATACGTGAGCAGAAAAGGTGAAAAGGTACCATAATATCTGCATGCTCTGAGTAGACTTTAGATTGGGTGCATGTGTTTCTATGTGAGTGTTACGTAAGACAAAGTTTAAGATAGTGTATAATAATGAATCATTTCTGTAATACTAACAATGCAATGTATAATATTTTGCAATAATAATAGCAATAATAATATAGAATAATAATTAAATTGAAATATTGAAATATTGAAATATTGAAATAAGAGAAATTATTGATATGAATTCTATTTTTCACCTTCTACAATCACTACACAAACAGTTTCATCTTGGCCAAGTGGGTTGGTGGCCACGCAGCGGTACTTTCCAGAGTCTTCTGGTTTACAATCCAAGATCTCCAGAGTTACCACTCCGTCCGCATGTGTGATTGTATAGTCGTGACGACTCAGTTCACGGGTACCCTTGAACCATTTCACCTGACAAGCCAACCAATAAATTTTCCAAGTGTCACATGCATTCACAAATAAAGTTTTACTTAAAAAGCTTGAGCAAAGAGCAATTCTTACGGTTGGAGTAGGCTTGCCACTGAGACAACATAGGAGTTTACACGATGGATGATGGTATTGAACCACACGAGGACGGAGGTGGAACGTAAAGAATGGACCTGAGTCACGCTCCTCTTTCCATAGGCTCCATTCAAGTGGCTTTCTTCGTCTTACAGGCGCAGCTTCAGGTTTATATGCTGGAATCTCTTTCGGCAATGCTAAAATTGAAAAAATGCAATATTGAATAAATTGTCGGTCTGACTTGTAAAACTATGGGAAGTGTAAACCTACGTTGAACATTGAGGAAGACAATTTCTTCTCGGAAGCCATAATGATTCTCCGCCCTAATGATATATTCACCACGATCTTCTAATTTGACTCTGTTGATGACAAAGGTGTAGTCTTCCGCTGAGTAGCGTTTCATGAATTTCACACTCTGTTTAAGCTCGCTGTTGTTGTGGTACCAGGTAATAGTTGGAGCGGCGATGGCGATAACACGACAAGTAAACTTTGCACTCTGTCCTTCGTACGCAAAAGTACTTCTAGGTTTGATCACAAATCTCGGTGCTGCTTGTCTTCGATCTGCATTTTATACAATTATTTGTTTCATATTTTCATTTATATACATAATAAATATTTGCAGAAACATTACGCCAACTACATATTTTAATTAAACTGTCATTATTAATCAAGATTTTTACAACCGGGAAGTTCTTACCGAAGTAAGTCTCATGTATTCTATATTTTTCAATTTGTAATTTTCTGAGAGAGGAGTATTCAGCCAAATGACCAAGAGGCAATAAACAGTCATCCCAGAATGGATATTTGGCTCGTATTCTATTACGAAGTGCCAGGAAGCGGCTGTTTTCAATAATTTGTGTTCTTCCAGAATGATCACCGGTCAACCATGAATGAGCAAGACATTCATGAGCTGTCATTCGCTTTCTTTAAAGAGAAATTAAAAATATGAAGTAAAATATCAAAGAATACAGACAGGTAGGCAAATTAAATAAATAATTTTTTAATTGAATTGTAGTCATACTCTTTGTTCTTAATAAGAAGATGTCGGATGAAATCTTTTCCTTCTTCGGATACACTAGAGAATGCTTCTTCGTCAAAGTCCCAGTCGCAGGCCTTGACATTCTTTAATGTTTCAATGTCATTCTCTCCAGCGAAAGGTGAAAGTCCACTCAACCTTTACAAAAAGTTACCAATTATAAGCATTCATCATCCAATCACATTTGTGGAATTGGAATTTAAACAAATCTTTTAGACTTACAGAACATAAGCCAATACACCGACTGCCCACATATCAGTATAAAATCCAACAGGTTCTCTCTCCACAATTTCAGGAGCAGCGAATTCAGCAGTTCCGGTGGAAATCTTAACAACTTCGTTTGGATCAAGTCGGGTAGCTAATCCAAAATCTATCAGCTTAACGTTCGTACTAGACTTAGTCTGGCACATAATATTTTCTGGTTTGATGTCTGTAAAATTAAACATAATCGTTAGTTTTACAAAGAAAATTAATATAGTACAAAATGAAATACAATTGCATACAACGTGTGCTTACCTAAGTGAATGATATTTCTCTCGTGCATATGTTTTACGCCCTCGCAAATTTGTCTCATATAATTAATGACTTCAGCCTCCGACATTTGATATCCTTCAGCTGTGATTCTTTCAAACAGTTCCCCTCCAGATAGGCTATGTAATCAATAATATCAATTACATTTTTGTAAGTAAAATAACTAAACGATCTCTAATCAAAATATTCTAGATACACATAAACGTATGTTTATAGATATAGTAACATTTTACGTACAATTCGTAAATGAGGACCATTTCATCATCATCCTCAAAGGCATCATGGAGGTTAATTAATTTAGGATGGTGAAGTTGGTTCATTATATCGATTTCTCGGCGTATCAACTCTTTTTCCAAAGAGTGGGACACTGGTATAAATTTGGCAGCAAAAATGTGACCACTGATAAGTAAAGCAAAGACACATAAATCAGTTGATTATATGCCTATTGATGGAAATAAAAAATTATTTATTTATTTATTTATTTAACTTTAACTTACGTCTTTTTCTCACGGCATCGATGGACGACACCAAAGGCACCTGTTCCAATTTCTTCCAAGATCTCATAATAATCATACACACTTGAGGTTTTGATCTCCACAGGTTGAGGAACATATTTGGAATAGATTGAGAACACTGAATAAAAATAAAAATAAATTATTCATGACATACAAGCAGAGTGAAACGGAAAGAAAATGAGTGAAAGTGTGGGTCAAAGTATTTTCTTACCATATTGGTCATAGTCTTTGACTTTCTCATCTGACCGACCTCTAATTTTCTTGCCGCTAGCATCTACCTCATATTGTCTCCTCTCTGTCTTCTTTTTGCTCACATCCTTGGTCTTGGCAATGGAGGTGACATCTGAGGCATCACTTCTTCCGTACACGTTTTCGGCATAAACTCTGAATTCATATTGATGTCCGGGACTAAGTCCAGTGACTTGAATGGTGGTCAGTCTTGTGAAGCCAACTCGAATCCAGGAAGTCATAGGATGTTCTCGTTTTTCAACTAAGTACGATGTAATACTAGAACCGCCGTCCCATCTTGGAGCTTGCCATGTCACAGATAGAGAATCAGTTCCAATATTCTCACAAATGACATGTCTGGGTGGATCAGGTCGATCACTGATTTGAATCTTCAAAATACAGGAGTCCATTCCCAATTCATTTTCAGCCATTACAGTGTAAGGTCCGTTGTCTAATTGACTTGAGTCTTTGATCGTGAGAACTGCGTGTCTTTCTTTCGTCTCAACGTGGTAATGAGCTCCAGTCTCGATCTTTTCTCCTTCTTTCATCCAAGTGATTTTAGGACGAGGTACGCCAGTAAATGGAATCTTAATAACAACATTCTCTCCCTTGTCAAAGTATGCCGTGTCTCGGAATCTTGGAGGCACATGCAATTTTGGTGCGGTCATAATAATTAATTCTGCTCTTGTAGATTTAGCTCCAGCTTTGTTAACAGCACGACACACGTACTCGTCAGCATCTTCTCCGAATACGTCGGACACAGTCAAACTGTAACTATCACCCTCGTGACTCATGTGATATTTTCCACCGTGACCAATCTCTCGAGCTCCTTTGTACCATGTCACTGTGGGTCGAGGTTGTCCTATAATTTTGCATGAGAATTGAGCGTTCTTGCCTTCCGTTGCCATTGCATTTTTAAGAGGCATCACAATTTCTGGTGCTTTGGCAGCATTGGGATCGGTAATCTTAATAGAAGACGAAGATGGGGATGGATGTGAAGGTCCAGCAGCATTTTCGGCAACTACACGGAATTCATAGTTTCGACCTTCTATAAGGTTGCTTACGTTGATTTGATTTGGTAAGCAAATTGATACATTGACTCTCTGCCATGCTACGGTGCCCACTTCTCGTTTGTCAACCCAATAGCCTTGGATTCTTGATCCGCCATCTGAGTCTGGTTTGTCCCATTCCAAATGAACAAAGTCTCCACCAACTTCACTGATCTTGGGTGCTCCGGGTGGAGATGGAGCATCGAATGGAGCTTTGGCTTTAATTGGATTCACTCCTTCGAGTGGTGGTCCCATTCCGTTCTCATTGCAAGCCATGACTCTGAAAAGGTACTCTTGACCTTCTGCCAAGCCTTGAACAACAAACGTCGTCGTCTTCACCAAAGATGCAACGACGACCCAGTGACTGCTGCTGATATCTCTCCTCTCAACTACGTAGTGAGTAACTTTAAGGCCACCGTCGTATGCAGGTGGTTTCCAGTGGAGGGTGCACATGTGTTTGCTCACATCGCTTACATCCAGTGGTCCTTGTGGTGGTCCGGGAATTCCAGTGATGAATACATTGAACGAAGCGGAAACGCTTCCACTGTCATTCTTGATATTGATATTGTAACTTCCTGCATCAGTCTTGCTAATTTCTTTCAGGTAAATTACAAAGTATTCATCAAAGATGGTGATCTTGATTCTAGATGTTTCTGTCAGTTCAACGCCGTCTTTGACTACTTTAACAACCATTGGTTGATCTCCAGAATATTGAATCTTGATTTTAGTGTTCTCGCCTTCAGGCAAAAAGAGATCGTTGGGTGATCGGTCAATTCTTGGTGGACATCCAATACGCACACGGGCACTGGTGTAAGTATGACCCAATGAGTTGGAAGCTTGACAAGAGTAATCTCCATCATCACCATCTTGCATATCTGTAATGATGAGTCTGAAAATTCCTCCTTCAACTTCTTGTCTTATTCTTACGGAGTATTGGATTTCTCTTCCGTTTTTCAACCAGCGAGAGACAGGCATTGGTTTTCCTGTGGCTTCACACTCGAGAACAAGTTGCTTTCCTCGAGGTACAGAGATATTCGAGAGTCCTCTAACAAATTCAGGACTTTCTCCTCCAACAATTTCTTGAATTCGTACGGGAGATGCACATGTAGATGGTTCGCTCTTGCCCGCTGCATTCACAGCGTAAACTCTAAATTCATAGTCTCGTCCTTCTGTCAGACTACTAATGGTACAGTTCAGATCTGTTACGTTGTATTCATTGCATCGGATCCAAACACCTGAGCCGACTTCACGTTTTTCAATAATGTAGCCTGTGATTCTTGAGCCTCCGTCTGATCTTGGTGCTTCCCATTTCAAATCAGCGTAGCCACGGCCTACTTTCACAACTTGGGGTTGACCTGGTGGGCTGGGTACACCGAATTTGCCCTTCATTTTAAAGTGGCTTGACGGTGGAGATGGTTTGCTAAATCCGGCAGCATTCTTTGCTCGAATTCTAAATTCATAAGTTTGTCCTTGTACAAGATTGTGAACTACGGATGTTGTTTCTTTTACTAAATAGTCATTAGCTTGTCTCCAATCAGATTCAGCAACATCTCTGAATTCAATTTTGTAGCCTTGAATTCTGGAGCCGCCGTCGTTGAAGGGTTTGTCCCAGGTAATTGTTGCAGAGTTGGCATCCCAATCAATTACTCTAGGTTGTCCAGGAGCATCGGGTACTGCGAAGGGGAATTTGGCAACAATAGCTTGGTCGGATTCCAATGGAGCACTGACTCCGTATTGATTTTCAGCTCGAATCCTGAACTTGTACTTTTTGTTCGGCTCAAGGCCTATCACATCGTAATTGCAGCTGCGGACAAAACTGCTAACCTTCACCCAAAGTCCGGTCAACTGATCCAGTTTCTCAACTACGTAATTTGTAATGGGGCTACCTCCGTCGTCAAGTGGAGCTCTCCAGCTAAGAGAACATGTTTCTGGAGTAATGTCACTAACTTCAAGGGGACCTTGTGGTGGTCCTGGTTTGTCCACTACGAGTACTTTGCATGAGGCCATGTCAGAGCCCTCAGTATTCACCAATTGAATTGTATATTTTCCAGTGTCCGTTCGGCGGGAACATTTGTTTACAAAAACAGTTCTTCCAGTTCGAGTTTCAAATTTAATTCTGTCGTCGGGGAACACTTCTTCGGCATTAATTGTCCAAGCAACTTTTGGTAAAGGACTGCCCAAGAATGGTACAGTGATGGTGAATTCTTCTCCAGCAATGACAGTCATGTCTCTGATACTCAAGTCGCTAGTAATCTTTGGTGCGCATGGTGGAGGTTGGCAAAGGATGAGGTCGGAATTAGATGACCATGAACCTTGACCAGCGGCATTGATGGCTGCAACCCGGAATTCGTATTCTTTGCCGTCTTGCAGATTAATGACTCTGTAATTCAAGTCGGGAATAAGTTGGTGAGATGCTTTTGTCCATACATCTTCACCCTTCATTTTCTTTTCAATGACGTAGCCTCGGATTGGAGATCCACCATCATTTCTGGGTTTCGTCCATGAAAGATTAATAGTATCCTCCGTTGTTTCTATGGCTCTTGGAGTACCAGGTGGGCCAGGAGGATCGAATGGATGTCTGGCTTTGATTGGTTCGCTGGTTTGTGCTGGGTCAGAAGTTCCGTATTGATTTTCAGCCACAACACGGAATTCATATTCGCGACCGACTGTTAAATTCCTAATGCGGCAGAAACTGGAGGTGACATAACTGCTAATTTTTGTCCAGCTTGATGAACCTTTCTCTTTCTTCTCTACAGTATAATTTGTAATATCTGCTCCTCCATTATCCTTGGGAGGATTCCAAGATAGGGTCAAAGCTTCTCCTGCAAATTCTTCTGCGCGGAGGTTTTCTGGTGGCTTCGGTCTATCCAATACTCGGACATTGAAGTTGGCAGTATCAAATCCGTATGGATTCTTTACGTGGAGCTTGTAACTTCCGGTGTCAGTTCGTTTGGAATTCTTGACAACAATGCTAGCGTAATCGTCCCCAGTTTGAATAAAAACGCGAGAGTCTGAGTCATCTAAAATGACATCGTTGGCATACCAAGTGGCATTTGGTTTGGGGAAAGCAACAAACGGAATGCTAATGGAAAAGTCTTCCCCTGCTCTCACAGTTACATCGCGTACACCTCCAAGATCTAATTTTGGTTTGTTTGGTTGTTCTTCACAAACAATTCCATTGGAAGGTCGACTGGGTTGACTGCGACCAACTTCGTTGACAGCCATAACTCGGAATTGATATTCTTCTCCTTCCTTCAATCCTGGAACTGTCATAGTGGTACTTGGGTGAGGGTAATCGTTGACCTCTTCCCAATCACCTCCACTCTTCGCTTTCTTTTGGATAATGTATCCACGAATACGAGCACCACCGTCACTGCTTGGGGGCTTCCATGAAATTGTAATGGAGTCCTTGGACACTCGGTCTGGTCGTGGTGGTTCTGGAGCATCGGGTACAAACTTTTGGATTCCGGCGACAATTTGAATTGATGGCTTAGATGGTTTTCCTGGACCTGCTTCGTTTACGGCAGTAACTCGGAAGTCGTATTTCATTCCTTCACGAAGATCTTGGATTGTCATGCTGAGATTTGGTGTAGGGAATACATTAACTCTTACCCATTCACCACTACGGTCACGCTTGTCAATCAAATATCCCGTTATTGGTCTTCCACCTGACGACGCTGGAGGTGTCCACTGAATTGAGGCTGAGTTTTGATTGTACGACAAAATCGTTGGAGCGTCTGGAGCTTCTGGAGGATCAAATGGAGATTTTGCGACAGTTGGTCCACTATCCAATGGTTCAGACATTCCGTACAGATTTTCTGCACGAACTCGGAATACATATTTTTTGCCTTCTTCCAGTCCCTTTACGGTAAACTCTGGTTTGGGACAGAAACCTGGTACTACTTTCCAGTCATCTTTTCCATACTCACATCTTTCAACGACGTAACCTGAATAGTTGTTTAGAAAATAAATTTTAGCAATATGCTGCTTGTTTTTTGTTTTATATTTATCAATCATTTGAGTAATATCTTAATTCATTCACCATTGATTTCAGTACCACCATCATCATCTGGTGGCTTCCATGTAAGTGTGATGGCCTCTCCAGTAATCTTAGAAGGAGTCAGAGGGCCACGTGGAGGTCCTGGTTTGTCCACAACAATGACTTCAATATCCGCTTTATCAGATCCAAAGTCATTGGCTGCAACAATAGTGTATTTTCCAGAGTCTCCTCTCACCGATGCAGAAACATGGAATTTAGTTCTTTCACTGTTTGTTTCACTCTGTTGGAAAATAAAATATATACGAATGTCAACATTTTATCACCAGTTATTTATTTATTATTTATTATTATATTATATATCTTACAGATATTCTGTTGGTGTCAGGCAGAGGTCTGTCATCCTTGGTCCACTTAACAGTAGGAATTGGAGCTCCTGACAATGGAATTTCAACATTAATTGGCTCTCCAGCGCGTACTTTGATGCGCCTTCCGGCAATTCCATCTAAGTATAATTTAGCTGGTTCTTTCATGGGTTTTGCAGTGAATGGATGAGAAGGATCTGATGGTCCTCCGGGGCCAGCTGCATTAACAGCAATTACACGGTATTCGTATTGATGACCTTCAGTGACTTTTTCGTCATTGTACTCAGTATTACGAACAGGATCTTTGGTAATCTTTGCCCATCTTGGGTTTTTAATATCTCGTCGCTCAATTTCATAACCAATAATTGGTGAACCACCGTTGCTGATAGGGGCACTCCACTTTATTCTAATATGGTCCTTATCGGTGTCAATGGCGTCCGGTCTTCCAGGACGTCCAGGAACATCTGTAATAAAATTCAAATTATTATAATTACAATGCAATTAAACTTCTTGCCAAATTAGCGTACATTTATATTTAATTATAGTTTTCAAACAAAAAATTGTGACAAAATTTATTGGTGTTATAAAAAAATATTATAAACGATTTATTACCATATCCATTCTTGGCTATAACTGGTTTTTCGCTGGCCAAAGGATCAGATCGTCCCTGAAGATTTTCTGCTTTCACACGAAATTCGTATTTGGTTCCCTCACTCAACCGAGGAACGACAGCATGAGTATTTCTGGGATCAACAAAATTGACAGCAGGCACCCAACCACCTCCATGGGTCAAGTCTCTCTTTTCAATGACGTATCCGGTGATTTCAGAGCCACCATCATCCTTTGGTCTTTTCCAGGACAATGTGACACTTTGAGCTGTTATTTCTTCATAATTCAGTGGTCCCTCTGGGGGTCCTGGTCTATCGAGAACGACAAGCAAGAAAGTTCCTTCATCTGCTCCGTACTCATTCTTCAGACGCAGAATGTATTCTCCAGAGTCGGATCTTCTGGCATTTACCGTGTGTACAACAGTGTGGTTAGAAATGGCTGTGACCGTTGTTCTGTCGTCAGTTTGGATGGATTTACTGTCCACAGTCCAGGTTACTTCGGGAGCAGGCTCACCAATATAATTAATGTCAACATGGAAAATTTGTCCAGCTCGAATTTTGACATCCGGCATGGGACTTGTAATCTTGGGAGGAACTGAAAAAATAATTACACAATGATGTGAATCACAAATGGATATTTGTAACACAGCATTAAAAGTATAAAATAAAATAAAATTCACATACGTCGTCTTGGTCCAGTTTTAACAACATCAGAAGGCTCAGACGGTTCACTTTGTCCTGCAGCATTGACAGCAATGATTCGGAATTCATATTCTTGTCCTTCCGTCAGCTCATCAACCGTTGCCTATGCAAATTCAAACAATCATTCATAATTATAGAAAATAACACAATAACATGATAGTTTTTACTTTAATGGTAAACCAGCTCAACTCAAAACATATCATGCTTTATTTATTTGTCGCGCGTAGTTATTATTATATTTTAACAATTTTGTTATGAATTCAAATTTGAATACGTAACTGATTAAATGCAGCTTTCATTGTATACAAATTAATAAACCCAAACCAACTTTTTTTGGAATCTCATTGAATTAAATAATTTTTTAATTGCACTGTCATTATTATGTTATACAATATTTTTAAAACTTCAAAAATTTATTACGTGATTTTGGCCGGCTGGCGCTTGAGCAGCGTTCATCCAGTAGGGGCTTCCCTTTTCTTTCTTTTGGATGATGTAGCCAGTGATTGGAGAGCCTCCGTCGTTCTTTGGTGGCTTCCATTCCAAGTCTACTCGGTTTCTATCCCAGTCGGTAATATTAGGACGTCCTGGAGCGTCTGGTTCATCGAATTGATTCTTGGCAATGATTTCTTTGTCAGTGGCCAAGGCTTCTGACTCTCCAATGCTGTTCACAGCCCTGACACGGAATAGGTATGCTTTCTTGTGAACAAGTTTAGATACATCTGCTGTGCAGCTTGATGAAATGCCCGCTTCGGACCAAGTTCCACGAGAGGTGTCCATTTTCTCAATAACGTAATGAGTAATGGGAGAGCCACCGTCATCCTTTGGTGGACGCCATGTGAGACGACAGCTTTCTTTTGTCACATCACTAGGAATCAAAGGTCCTTCCGGTGGACCAGGTTTGTCAATGACAGTTACATTAGCTGAAGCAGAGATAGAACCGTATTGATTCTCCAGTGTGAGCAAATATCTTCCAGAATCAGATCGAACTGCCATGGAAATTTCCAGAGATGTTTGTGTGGCAGTTGTTGTCAAATGAACCCAAGATTCGGTATTTTCCACAACTTTTCCTTCGATGCTCCAAATAGCTTTTGGAGGTGGAGAGCCAGTAATTGGAACATTGTAACTAATTTTCTGTCCCGCACGTACAACAAGATCTTCCAAGAATGAACGATCAAGTTGTGGTCCCATGTAGCGAGGTTGAGCAATGACAGACTTGGAAGCATCTGAAGGCTCACCAGGTCCAGCTTTGTTTACAGCAATAACCCGGAATTCATATTCTTCTCCAGGAGTTAAATTAGGCACAGTTCCCTTAGGCGAATTTCCAGGAACTTCTGCAGCTTTCTTCCAGTCTCCGAATTTTGGGCGTTTTTCAATAATGTATTTCTCAATTGGTGAACCGCCATCCTTTTTGGGTGGAGCCCATTCCAAATCAACGTGGTCACTGTCCCAGTCAACAACTTCTGGGACTCCTGGTTTGTCTGGACGAGAATAAGGATCTTTAGCTGTCACGGCTTGTGTTCCAGTCAAAGGCTGACTTTCTCCTTGACGGTTAACAGCTTTCACTCTGAATTTGTAGTCGTGATTCTCAATCAAATGATCAACGCGGAGGTTGGTGGCAGTGGCTTCTCCGCATGGAACCCATCTCATATTTTCCAAATCCATTTTTTCAACAATGTAGGAAGTAATTTCTGAACCACCGTCGTCCTTTGGAGGTTTCCATGAAAGTGTTGCGGAAGATTTGGTCACACCATTGGCATTCAATGGACCTTCTGGTGAGCCGGGGACATCCAGCACAACCACTGTGACTGTAGCAGAGTCAGTGCCATTACGATTTTTGGCTGTCAGAGTGTAAGATCCACTGTCGGATCGTTGGGCATTCACAACTTTCAATTTGGTGGAATATTCTTGATTGACAAGTTTGATTCTTTCTTCGGGTAAGACAGCACTTCCATTCAAACTCCAATCCTTGGATGGTGGAGGCTCACCAGTCACAGGAACGTCAAACTCGAAGTTTTGTCCAGCACGGATTTTTACATTGGCCAAAGCATTGCGATCGATTTTAGGTGGCATGTTTTTAGGTCGAGCCAAATGGGGTTTAGAAGCATCAGATGGTTCACCTTGACCACCTTTGTTTACTGCTCGCACTCTGAATTCATAAACATTTCCTTCAATAAGATCATTTACTTTTCCGGTAGTTACGTCTCCAGCAATATCTGCGCATTTTTCCCATGTAGGGTTGAATTTATCACGCTTCTCAATTACGTATCCTGTAATGGGTGAACCGCCATCATTTTCTGGCCTTTCCCATTTAAGGTCAACCATGTCTCTGTCGTAGTCGGCAATATCGACATTTTTAGGAGGTCCCGGTTGGTCAAATGGATTTTTAGCTTCAATTGCTTGAGCTGTTGTCAATGGATCTGATTTTCCTTGCTTATTTACAGCGCGGACACGGAACTTGTATTTGTGTCCTGGTGTAAGACCGTCTACATTGAAGGTTGTCACTGGTCCATCGGTTTCTCCCGCAGGTACCCATCTGCCAGTTGCCTCGTCCATTTTTTCTATTGTGTACTTCTCAATGGGCTGACCGCCATCATCTGATGGAGGAGTCCATTTCAATTGGCATCCTTCATCATAAACTTCGGAAACCTTTAAAGGTCCATTGGGTGGTAATGGTTTGTCAAGAATGATTACTTCTACTTCGGCAATGTCAGTGCCATTCGCATTAGAAGCAGTAATGGAATAAGTTCCTGCATCTTCTCTCTTTGACATACGCACATTTAACTTTGTGTTGTATTCTTCATATACAACCTTAACTCTGTCAGTGCCTTTGACTTCCTTGCTCTTGAGCGTCCACTTGATAGTTGGAGGAGGCTCACCGGTAACTTTCACATCAAAGCCAAAGTTTGAACCTGCCTTGATTTTAACTTGAATCAAGTTCGTTCTGTCAATTTTCGGTGCAAGATTTCGTGGTTTAGCAATAATAGGTCCTACAGAGTCAGATTCTTCTCCAGGACCGGCTTTGTTCACAGCACGCACCCTGAATTCATAGGCTTGTCCTTCAATCAAATCTGGAACAGTGGCTGTGGTCTTTCCAGCAGGAACTTCCAAAGCTTTCTCCCACACTCCGTATTTGTCTTTCTTTTCTACAATGTAGCCTGTGAGTGGAGAACCTCCATCCGAAGCTGGAGGAGTCCATTGTAAATCAACGTGATCTTTGTCCCAATCAGTTGCCTTAAGATTTCCAGGCTTTCCGGGCTCATCAAATGGATTTTTAGCGATAATACTTTCATCTGCTGTCAGCGGCTCTGATTCACCTTCCTTATTGACAGCTTTGACTCTGAATTTGTACTCTTGACCAGGAGTTAAACCGGTAACGTCCATTGTGGGTTCGGCACAGCGTCCAGCTGGCACCCACAATCCCGTATCTGGATCAAGTTTCTCCACCTCGTAATATTCGATCGGTGCCCCGCCATCATCTTTGGGTTTCTTCCATTTAAGCTTGCATCCGTTTTTGTGAACATCGGACACAGCCAATGGGCCCTCTGGCTTGGTCGGTTTGTCTGTGACTGTAATTTTAACAGTGACAGCATCCTTACCCGAACTGTTTGTCGCAGTAATTGTGTATTCTCCAGAGTCTCCTCGGCTCACCGGTCGAATGGCGAGTTTGGAGTTGTAATCAACATTGTCAATATTGACCGCCTTTCCTCGCAGCGGTTGATTGTCAATGGTCCAAACAACAGTTGGAGGTGGCTCACCAAATATATCCACATCAAATTTCAGTGTCGATCCAGCTGACAGAGTGATATCACGCAAATTCTTTCGGTCAATTTTGGGAGCAACGAAACGTGCTTTAGCTGTGATGGGTTTGCATGCATCCGAAGGCTCAGAGTTACCAGCCTTGTTAATTGCAGTTACACGGAATTGGTATTGATTTCCCTCAATAAGTCCTCGAACAGTTCCCTTGCAATCGGGTCCGACTGTTTCGGCTGCCTTTTCCCATAATCCGCTGTATTTGTCTTTCTTTTCAATAATGTAGCCTTCAATTGGACTTCCACCATCGGAAATTGGTTCGTGCCATTTCAATTCAACGTGACTTGCAGACCAATCCGTGGGTTCGGGTGTTCCTGGTTTATCAGCAACAGTGAAGGGATCTTTGGCAATTATTGGTCCCAAGGTTTCCAAAGGTAAAGATTCTCCTTCTTTGTTAACAGCCTTCACTCGGAACGAGTACTCGTGTCCAGGTGCTAATCCAGTGACTTCCATTTCAGGGTCTCTGGTTTTTCCAACTGGAAGCCATAATCCAGTCTCAGGATCGAATTTCTCAACAACGTAATTCTCAATTGGAATTCCACCGTCATCTTTTGGTTTCTTCCATTTCAACTTGCATCCATCCTTTTTAATTTCAGAGACATCGAGGGGTCCTTCTGGTTTTCCTGGTTTTGAAACAACAAGGATATCCCACTCCACAGAATCTTCACCCCATTTGTTAGTAGCAACAATTTTGTAAGTTCCAGAATCCTTTCGCTCGGGATTATCATTGAAATGTTTTGTATTGTAAGGAACATTTTCAAGTCTTCTCTGGCTGTTTTCAGAGATGGTCTTTCCGCTAACTGTCCATACGACTGTTGGTGGAGGCTCACCAGCAATCTTCACATCAAAGAAGAACGGCTCTCCTTCGCGAACAGTGAGTTTTTTAAGATTCTTACGGTCAATTTTGGGAGCCAATTTCCTTGGCTTGCATGTTACAGGAACAGTTGGTTTGGAAGCGTCACCAGGACCAGCAGCATTTACAGCCTTAACTCTGAATTCGTAAGTTTGTCCTTCGTCAAGATTATCCACGCGAGCTTTGCAGTCCTTTCCTTTCACGTCAGTTGCTTTCACCCACTTGCCACCTGGTTCTTTCTTTTCAATGACGTAGCCAGTAATGGGAGAACCACCGTCTTGTGTAGGTGCTTCCCATTGCAAGTCGACAAAGTGTTTGTCCCAGTCGACGGGTTCAACATTCTTAGGAGCTCCTGGCTCATCAAACGGATTCTTGGCAATAATTCCTTTCTCTGTTTCCAAAGGTTCGGACTCTCCCTCCGAGTTGACAGCAGAGACTCTGAACTTGTACTCTTCTCCTGGTTGCAAATTCTGAACAACCATTTTAGGATCAACACTCTTTCCAATTGGAATCCACCGTCCAGACTCAGGGTCGAGTTTCTCAACAGCATAAAATTCGATTGGAGCTCCACCGTCGTCTTTTGGAGCTTTCCATTGCAGAGTGCATCCCTCTTTGTGAATGTCGGAGACGTCAATGGGACCTTCAGGTTTATTTGGTTTGCTCAACACATTCAATTCAATTGTGTGTTCATCGTCACCTGAGTTATTCACAGCTTTTAAAGTAAGCTTTCCGGCAAATTCTCGAGTAGCATTTGTAATTGTGAGTTTTACTCGGTAGTCTTCCTTTTCAATTGTGATATTGCCACCTGCCTTGATTTCAGTATCGCCCAACATAAATACCTTGGATGGTGGAGGTTCACCAGATACTTTAATGTCCAATTTAATTATTTGGTTCAATTTGACTGTAACATCCTTCATTGTCGATCTGTCAATTTTAGGAGCTTGTTTACGAGATTTGGCTGTGATGAGATCGGATTGATCTGAAGGCTTAGATGGGCCAGCCTTGTTGACTGCTTTCACTCGGAAATTGTATTTCGTTCCTTCAATCAAGTCTGGCACACGGGCTTCACATTTGTCTCCAATTACTTCAACAGCTTTTTGCCATTTGGTTGAAAATTCGTCTTTCTTTTCAATGACGTACATTGTAATAGGAGAGCCACCATCGGAGATTGGAGCTGTCCATTTCAAATCAACATGATGTCTGTCCCAATCCTTAGCAACAGGTTTGCCTGGCCTGTCGGGTTCTTCGAATGGATTTTTGGCCAATGTAGCTGTGTCAGTTTCCAAAGGATCTCCTTCCCCTTCTGAATTAACAGCCTTTACGCGGAACATGTATTCTTTTCCTTCGTTAAGGCCAGTAACGTCCATTTCGGGGAATTTGCTAGTTCCAACAGGAACCCATCGCCCTGTGGAAGTATCCATCCTCTCAACAACGTAATGGTCAATTGGTTCTCCACCGTCATCTTCTGGTTTCTCCCATGCAAGTTTGCACCCTTCGGCTTTCACATCGGAAACCTTGAGAGGTCCCTTTGGTTTTCCAGGTTTGCTCAATACAACCAAGTCCAAATCAACAGAATCTTTTCCAGAATCATTTACAGCAGTTATGGTGTAAATTCCAGTGTCAGAACGCTTGGCTTTAGTCAACGTAAATGATGTTTTATAATCTTCACTCTCAATTTTAATTCTCTCGTTTGTAACTGCAGCTGCTTTGTATGTCCATGTAATCTTTGGAGGAGGTTCTCCTCGTACGTCAGCTTCGATTAAAAGAAGCTCTCCGCTACGAATCGTCCTCTTTCCAAGATTCTTTCGGTCAATGTACGGTGCCAAGAATCTGGGCTTAGCAATAACAGACTTGGATGGGTCAGATGGCTCAGAAGGTCCAGCTTTGTTTACTGCCACAATACGGAATTCGTATTCGTGACCTTCTTCGATGTTTGACATTACTTGGCCGGTTGTTTTGCTTCCTGGGACGGTAGCAGCGTCTTCCCAATTTCTCTTATCTTTATCTCGCATTTGAATAATATATTTTTCAATCGGAGCCCCACCATCAGATGCTGGAGCCTTCCATTCCAAGTCGACGAAATCTTTGCCCCAATCAGTGGCATTGGGACGTCCTGGTTTGCCCGGTTCGTCAAATGGATTTTTGGCAATAATTGGTTTGTCACATTCCAATTCCTCAGAACCTCCTTCCTTGTTCACAGCTCTTACTCGGAATTTGTATTGTTTTCCTTCCTGTAAACCAGTCACTTGATACTCGGGTGAGTCTGACTTTCCACATGGCATCCATTGGCCTGTGGCTGGATCCAACTTTTCAATTTCATAATATTCAACTGGAACGCCACCATCATCGTCGGGTTTCTTCCATTTGAGTTTGCAACCGTTCTTTGTGATATCAGAAATATCTAATGGTCCCTTAGGTTTGCCTGGTTTGCCCAAAACAGTAACTTCAACTTCTGCTTCATCTTCTCCACTGGAGTTGACAGCTTTAATTGTGTACTTTCCAGACTGAGCTCGTTTGGCTCGCATAATAATAAATTTAGTGTTATAGTCAATATTGTCCACTCGGAGAACTTCATCTTGAACAACTTCTTTTCCATTTACACTCCAGGTAACAGTTGGAGGTGGCTCACCACGAACGTCAATATCCAAATAAACTTGTTGTCCAACTTTGACGACAACAGTATTCAAATTTGTTCTGTCAATTCTGGGTTTGAGGTACCGGGCTTTAGCAAGATGAGGCTTGGATGATTCAGAAGGTTCGCCAGGGCCAGCTTTGTTAACAGCGCGGACACGGAATTCATAGCGATTTCCTTCTTCAAGTTTTTGTACAGTTCCTGAGCAAATATTGCCTTGAACTTCAGCCACCTTGGTATAAGCTCCTCCGAATTTGTCAACCATTTCAATAATATAGCCAGTGATTGGTGCTCCACCATCCTTCAATGGAGGATCCCACTTAAGTTTTGCTGACTTTTCATCCCAGTCAACAACTTCTGGAATTCCAGGCGCACTTGGTGGATTGAATGGATCCTTGGCAATAATTGGATTGTCATTTTCCAAATTATCAGATTCGCCCTCTTCATTTTGAGCTCTGACTCTGAATGTATATTTGTGTCCAGGTTCAAGTCCAGTAACTTCCAATTCTGTTTTCTCACCATCGGTTCGTCCACATGGCACCCATCGTCCTGTCTGAGCGTCCATCTTTTCAACAATGTATGATTGAATGGGTAAACCACCATCATCCCTGGGCTTCGTCCATTTCAACTTGCAGCCCTCTTTATGAACATTAGAAACTTCCAATGGTGCTTCAGGCTTGCCTGGTTTGTCCAGAATAATAATTTCAACAGTTTCTTCATCTGTTCCGCTGTCGTTCACGGCAGTTAACGTGTATTTGCCAGTAAATTCTCGACTAGTTTCCTTCATAGTCACACGAGTATTGTAATCTTCATTTTCAATTTTGATGTTATAAGTATTTTCCAAAGTTTTTCCTTGGATGGACCAGGTGAGAGTTGGTGGAGGTTCACCCTTGACGTCAACGTCTAATTTCACTGTGTTTCCTGCTCGTACAGTTACTGTCTGCATTTTGTCACGATTAATATGTGGCTTCAAGAATCTTGCTTTAGCAACGTGTGGTTTTGTATGATCAGATGGATCAGACTGTCCCGCTTTGTTGACTGCCCGAACTCTGAAAACGTAAGTTTGACCTTCGATAAGACCCAACACTCTTCCTTTGGGTTCGGATGTTTCTGTTACAAGAACTTCCTCCCAGCTTGTTCCCAAATGTCCTTTCCTTTCAACAATGTAGCCAGTAATGGGTGCTCCACCATTGTCCTTGGGAACAGCCCACTTTAGGTCTACTCTGTCCACATCCCAATCCTCGAACTCTGGTACTCCTGGCGGGCTTGGGATATCAAATGGATTTTTAGCCAATGTTGGCTTATCTGAGTCCAAAGGTTCGGATTCGCCTTCTTCGTTTACAGCTTTCACCCTGAATTGGTACTGGTGACCTTCTGAAAGTCCAGGAACTTCAAATGTAGTTTCTTCGGGACCCACTCGACCAGCAGGCACCCAACGTCCAGTAGCCATATCCATTTTCTCAACAACGTAGGCTTGAATTGGTTTGCCACCGTCGTCATCGGGTTTGCCCCAAGTCACTTTAGCAGAATTCTTTTTAACATCAGTGACTTTGAGAGGTCCTTTTGGTCTGCTCGGAGCAGCAAGAACTGTAAGTTCAACGTCTGCTTCGTCTGTTCCATGCTCATTCTTCGCGATGATTTTATATATTCCTGAATTGAGACGTTTTGATTCTTTAATGTCAAATTTGGTATTGTAGTCAACGTTGATGATTTCAATGTTGCTTTCAGTGACTTCTTTCTCCTTGAAAATCCATTGTACGGTTGGTGGTGGTTCACCCTTGATGTTAACATCAAAGCGGATTGGTTTTCCAGCTTTCACCACTGTGCCCTTCAGGTTGGTTCTGTCAATTCTTGGTTTCACTACATTTTAAACAATAAATCGTTAGTGAAAATATAAAAAATATTATGCGTCAATGAATAGTGACTTACATGATCTATGTTTGGCAATGTGAGGTTTAGTAGCATCAGAAGGCTCCGATGGTCCTGCTTTGTTGATAGCGACAATTCGGAACATATATTCGCCTCTCTCTTTAAGATCCAAAACTTTTCCAGTTAATTGATCTCCCGGTACTTCGGCAGCCTTTTCCCACTCTGGCTTATAGCGATCCTTCTTCTCAATGATATACTTTTCAATTGGAGCTCCTCCGTCAGATTTGGGAGCTGTCCATTTCAAGTCAACACTGACATTGTCCCAATCAACGATATCAGGCGTTCCTGGTTTGCTTGGTTCATCGAAAGGATTCTTTGCAGTAATTGGTGCGGTTGTGACCAAAGGATCTGAGTCTCCTTCATCATTAACAGCAATCACACGGAATTGATATTCTTGTCCAGGAACTAATCCTGTTACTTCAAAGAATGGAGGTACTTGATTTCCAGGGCATTTTCCCACACGTACCCACCGACCGGTTGCCAAATCCATTTTCTCAACTTCGTAATCTCGGATTGGTAAACCACCATCATCTTCTGGTTTTTCCCAGCTGAAAATAAATATCATGCACAATTTTAATCAATATCATTTCTAAAGGGAAATATAATTTTAAACAAGGTAATGCAATACCTGAGTTTGCATCCTTCCTTATGGATGTCGGTCACGTTGAGTGGTCCCTTCGGTTTTCCAGGCTTACCAAGCACAACAAACTCCACAGTTTCCGTGTCCATTCCATTGACATTTTCAGCTCTAAGGGTGTATTTGCCAGTATCTGATCGTTTTATATTTGAAATAATGAAGTTTGTGTGATAATCCTCCACTTCAACAGTGATTCTCTCAGTATTTGTCAATGGGATGTTATCTCTCCAGCTCCAAGTCAGGGTTGGTGGAGGTTCGCCCATAACATCTACAGACCATTTGTGAGTGCGGCCTGCCTTCAGTGTGAGACTCTTAAATGTGTTTCGGTCAATTCTCGGTTTCACTGTGGATAATAGGAATGCCATAGTTAAAAATTAAATCAATGAACTTAATAATGTTGTTATGAAGTAAATTACTTACAGTTACGATGTCTGCAGACATGATTAGCTGTGGGTTCAGATGGTGTTGATTTTCCTGCTTTGTTGACAGCAACCACTCGGAACTGATAAATTTGCTTCTCTTTCAGTCCTTCTACAAGTGTTTTGCATTCTGCATCTTTTGTAGTAACAACCTCAATCCATTCAACATTAATTTTGTCTTTCATTTCGATGATGTAGTGTGTAATGGGACGTCCACCGTCATTGTCAGGCTGAAATTAAGTTTTCATTATTCATTGTTATTAAAATTCATAAAATAAAATTGCTCATAATAGTTTAATGATCGTTAATGCATGATGCAATTTAAAATACTTACAGCTTTCCATGTCAAAGTTACACTCTTATTGTCATAATCGAAAATTTCTGGCTTGCTGGGTGGATGTGGCTCACCTGGATAGTTAAAGCATTATGTATAAAGGATTTGCTTAGATGTAAATGAACAAATTCAACGATACCAGAGCTAATTTGGTCCGATAAATGTGAAAATGTTATTTTTCTCACCGTATGGGTTTTTAGCAACAATGGGCTCTTCACATTCCAATGGGTCAGATTCACCTTCCTTGTTAATAGCCTTAACTCTAAACTTGTATTTTTTATTTGCAGTAAGACCCTCCACTTTGAAATCATTTTGGTCAGGACCAACTTCTCCAGCAGGAACCCATCGGCCTGTGTCCAAATCCATTTTCTCAATTACGTAGCCTGTAATATCTGTGCCACCGTTGTCTTCTGGACGTCTCCATCCAATCGTTACATGATCAGCACGAACTTCAAGAGCTTTAAGTGGTCCCACTGGCCGAGTTGGTTTATCCAATACAACAACATCGGCAATAGACTCGCATACTCCACTCGAATTTTTCAATGTCAACTTGTATTTTCCAGAGTCAATACGAACAGCTTTACGAACTGTGACAACTGTGTTCTTTTCATACTGCTCAATGGTTATCCTGTGAATTAAAATTGATTCATTGAATTGTTCATCAAAATATTTACGAAATGGGTACAAAGATTAGAAGAGTTAATTTTCAAAATTACCTGTCTCCCTGAGGTTTAACTTCTTTGTTGTCCAAAGTCCAGATTACTTCTGGGTCTGGCTCTCCTTGGTATTTAATATCGTACTTTATGATCTGTCCTTTCTTTACAACGATGTTTTTCAATCCATCTCCGACAATGAAAGGCTTAACTGTAATTTTTAAATTGGCGAATTAAGTTTCCATTTAAATATGAACAATGAAATGAAATAAGATCCCACTTGAAAATAATGAGAGAATAATCCATTTAAAACGGATGTAATAAAGTAGCGTAAGATAGACAATTATTATAGAGACCAAGTAGCTTGCGCTACTTAATAGACGCTACTTAATAATAAATAATGAATAAAGAAAAAACAGTTAACAACCGAAGCGAGCTTTGCAGATAACGGGTTTAGAAGCGTCAGATGGCTCTCCAGGTCCAGCCTTGTTAATAGCTCTGATTCTAAATTCATATTGTTTTCCTTCTTGAAGTCCGTCAATGGTAGCTTGTGTCAAATCACCTGTTACTTCTTTAGCAGGAGTCCAGTCCTTGCTAAACTTTTCCTACAAATTGATTGAATGAAAATAATAATTAGACTTTATGATAAAATAAACACACATGATACGAAAAATGCGTGCTCAAAATTAATTACAATGAAAATCATTACAAACTAACTTTATATTCAATAACGTAGCCAGTAATTGGAGCTCCGCCATCATTTTCAGGTTTCATCCATTTAAGATCAACATGATCCTTATCCCAGTCAACCACATCAACTCCGGTTGGTTTTCCAGGTTCGTCTGACAGACCATAGCGAATATGTTATTAATATTATTATCTCTCTTGTATAGTACCAATAAATAATAGGAGAGAACTATAAATTCGCAACTTACCCCATGGATCTTTAGCCAGAACAGTTTTAGGGTAGTTTGCTGGTTCAGATGGGCCTAACTTGTTTACAGCACGTAATCGGAATTTGTACTCTTTTTTATGGACAAGGTCCTCGACTTTGAAGATTGATTCGGTAGCTGCTACTTCAGCAACGCTGTGCCAACCTCCTTTGACGCTGAGATCCTGTCTTTCAATCACGTATTGAAGCAACGGAGAACCTCCATCATCTTTTGGTGGTTTCCATGTTATCACACATGAACTCTGGAAAATTTGACCGACTTCTAAATTATCTGGAGGATTTGGTACATCTGGAAAAACAAATACATCAGTCGTGAATAAAAATTATTTCAATAATGAAGTAATTAATTGAAATGCAAGATTTTTTAACCTTGGAAGTTAATGTGAACTGTTTTTGTATCTTCGCCTTGTGCGTTGCTAATTTTAATAAGGAAAGGCCCTGAAAGTTCTCGAGCAGGTTTCTTGTACTTAAAGTCCACCCTGTCCTCAAGAACAACAACTTCAACTTCTTTTAGCTGAAGCATTTTATTATCTTTAATAAGTTTGCCCTCAATTTGAGACTGTCTTGTGCCTTCAACTGTTCACAAATAATATTCGCACTAATTATAATTTTTGAAAATTGAAAATGACATATGGGTAACTAACGTGTAATAATAGAAACGTACCTGTGTATGGTACACTAAATACCAAAGGTTTACTGGCAGGTCCTTCAACTTTGTCCTCCATATTAATTTTGGGACCGTTTTCACCTTTACCAACGGTGAATTTACATTTAGTTGTGAGTCTTCCGGACGCACATTCAATTTCACCAGAATCTGTCAACTCTGCTTTATTGAAAATAAGTTGTTGACGTCCACCACCAAGATTTTTAATTTCTATTCTATCAGAAGTAACAACTGCTTGTCCATTAATTGTCCATTCAACCGTGGCAGTTTGATCTTGCAACTCAACTTCAAGAATCACACGATCTCTTTCCAAAGCGTTTGTGTCCTTTAATTTCTTATTAAATGCATTTCGGTCTGAAATAAAATGTTAATAAAGTTGTCATAGCTAATCAGTAAAGACATGAACGCACATAAAATTGATACGTACATTCGACTACAAGTTCTCCTTCAGTCTCATCTGCATTTGTGGTACATCTAATCTGTCCAGCATCAGTAATTTTTACATCTTTGAAAACAAGTTTTCGTTTTCGTCCATCCTTCACTAATTGAACTCTGTAGAAAGTGAAAGTTTAAGAAAATTTGTTATCACAATTTTTCATTTTACTTGCGGTTAAAATATTTTACTACTTTCATTCACCTTTTGTCACCCTTAATAGGTTCATTGTCTTTAAACCACTTAACTTCACCATCCTCTTCATCCAACTCGCACTCCATAGATACATAATCTTTCTCAGTTGCATGAACACTCATAAGTGGTTTAACAAATTTAAACGGATATTCTGTAAATTTTCATTAAAAATAGATTCAATTTATCAGAATTTGGTCGCAGCTCTAAAATTGAAATATAATATATCAGAAATCCACGTACCAACAACTGTAAGTTGTGTTTCGGTTTTGTCTTCTTGTTTTTCAATCTTGCACATGTATTTGCCAGAATCAGCAATTTTTCCCTTTTTAATCGTAAGTCGACAATTTCCAGTCATGTCTTTAACAATGTCGTATTCATCGCCATCCTTTAATTGTTTGTCTCCCTTGAACCACTGTACCATAGCACGACCGCTACTTACAGTACATTCCAATTCGATCTCTCGGTTAACGAATCCATCATGGCGTTTAGCCAGTGGTTTGAGGAAGGTGAAAGTTGGGTCAGCCTCTGTGAATAATAATTTTTTCATCGGTGTTTAATTTTATAAATGAACTGATCACGAGATTATAATAATATTTAGTAGTTATTTTTACAAGAGCACCTTCAACAGTCAGGAAAGCCTCAGATTTGACGCCATTGATTTCACAAGTGTATCGTCCCATATCTTCCATTTTCGGGTTGTTGATTATTAATGTATACGTCTCGTTTGATGAAGTCATTTTATATCTGGTCGAAACAAATAGCTCCTAAAGAGATATAAGTAGATGAAAAGTCAGTAAAGCCTTTCCCTTTGCTAAAATATTTGCATACTTTCACTGAATTAATTTTACGGTGAGCTTGGACAATACAAAGATACCTCGGGATTCAATTCTTTGCCTTTTTTAGAATGGAAAGCAAGTTGTTTTAAATTATATGACCATTTTTAAAGTATTATTAATATGAAACATATTAATTATTATCATATGCTATTTTTCCTTGTTTATATTATATTAGAATGGAAATCAAATATCAAAATAATTTTTCTTACGTCTTTCCGCAGGTACCATTTTGGTTTGCAGTTCGCTTTAGAGAAAATTCCCTCAAACACGATCTTCTTATCCTTGCCCTCTTTGCAGTATTGGTCCACTAAAGGTTTTTGGAATGAATCTGTCTTCTATACTCCCCAATAAAGTCACATCAATTATATATTGCTCACATCACCTTTTTCGTAAATATAAAGTTCATGTAGCAATTGCCCTCAAAAGTAACGACAAACGTTTTTATGTTTTAGTATTCACCAATAATGATATCATACCTAAAGTCCCTAATATTGTTATCCACGTTTTACCTGTTTGTTTCTGAAGAAGTACCCATGATGTCTAAAATAATAAAAATAATAAAATAACAACAAATGGAACCAAACAACCAAAATATTTCCCGTTTTTCCCCACAATAAAAAGAAAAGAACAGAGAAAAGAAGAAGTGCAAATTGTGTTGATTGTTTATGTGAAAGAAAATGTATTCTGTGAATGATAGAGAAAGCGACAGTGTCTAGAAGAAAATCTACTTTAAAAAAAGTAAAATTTGTTCTCCGTGTTTTAGTTTAGTTTTATCCGTAATAAAAAGGCAGAGAAACACTTTAGTTTCATAACTGTAGCAAAAATATACACTTTTTTAATTTAATTTTTTAACCTTGAGAGCATTGTCACTAACCTCAAGTTTAATTATGAATTACATTTATAATTTAATTGCATCTTTCAGTTTTAAAAATATATTGCGAAGCAGATATGGTATACTTTTACGAGCATGTATATTTTTTATATTCTCAAACTAAACTTAAAACACTTCGAAAAATTCGATATGTTTAAATTAATACACCAGGTACTAACCTACTTGTTTGATTTAGGTATTAAATCATTGAAAATTATATGATTTAATATCTAACTTCATAAATTTTTCATGTTTGACTTTAACCAATGTATTAAATATATCAGAATAATACTGTAAAGCTAGACAGGTACTAGATTTGAAGAATTATAATACAGGTATGGACTATGATGGACATTATTAAAATGCAAATTACAAACGTGCAGTAAGTTTTTGAAAACTCGTCATCTAACGATAAAGTTAATTAATTACAAACAAAGAAAGCTTCATGCAGAATGTATATTATATTATATAGCAATACTATAATAATAAAGTGATTGCAGCCGACAGTCATCGCTTGAAAGTAATAGCACCTTATGCACGGGCTTGGTCAATCTACAAACACTAAACAATCAGATCAATGTCTTCCAGATCTTTGTTCTCACAATTCACATTGAACAGATAAATCATGTTCATTTAGACGTACATAGATGTAGTACAAGTACGTTGGTGTCTTTGGTATTGTGTAAATGTTTTATAAAAACATTGTTTACAGGAAAATGCATAAGTATAAAATTGTGAATTAATTATAGGTGATTATCATTCGTAGCAGCAATTAGTGATGAACAGAAATAGAATTGTGATAGCTGAGAAATTGCCAGTAGAAATAATAGTTGTCAGTTAAAAGAAAAACTCAAGACAATCATTGAAAGATCAGTGAAAGAGTGTGTGTGCAGATATCATAGATTTTTGTTTCAGCAGCGTAATAAACATTACGTTTTTATGATGGAGGAGGGTGGAGCTTGACTGGAGTTCATTTTCATCCGGGTAGGTAAAATAATTCAAAGATGTGCAGTGATGGAATCAAAAATGGAATTGCCCGTGCTAAAAGGTAGCAATTACGTTCATACAAAGACTATAATACTGCCTTGAAGAAAAAATCAGGAGAATTAAAAAAGTCAAAATCGTTTTAAATCTTCTTTTTTGAGCCGCTTTAAAATTTGTGAGGTTTGTGATGATTATTTTTTGCTTAGCTCAAAAATGATGACTTAAAAGTGAAAACATTGGTGAAAACATTGGTTAGGATTATAGAAAGAGATAGGGACAGATATAACAAGAGAAGAGATCGGTTAAACTCCAACCTCCTCTTTGGTAAAATGGTGAAGAGTAGGCCAATCTGGGATAAGGTCCGCCAACGAGGGTCTTCGTGAAGAAGGTCTGTCCCCTGGCTGTTATAAAAAATCCATAATTCCATCCATCCATCCAATTCATCATCTCATCTAAAACACAGAACTATCAACACAGCAAAACCACTACGGACTACTACAACCGTTACTGTTCGAATCAAAATAAGTTGTCACAAAATTAATTTTCTAAAGAAAACTTTTAGGTTTCCTATTTATACACCATTTCTTCTAAGATATACAGTACAGAGTCAAACTAAAAAACAGATACTTTACCCTATTGGCTCCAAAAATTGCTACAAAAATTCAAACGATGCGTTTCCTTCCATTTTTCGTCATTGAAGTTGTTGCAAAAAAGCGTATACTTATGCGGAACCCATTTATTCATACATTCAGTCACTCTTAACTATGATGGCAAAAATATCACGATAATTTATTTAATAAGCTTGAAATAAATATTGGATTTTAATCCAGTTTCCATACTATGCTACAACGGATGCGTTAGTAACGGAATAAATAATTTATAACATGCTGGATGTTTTTCCAAAAAGATTTACAGTTGGGCAAATGGGATAAATATCAATCGGTGTTCAATTCAAGTAGTATTTAACACAGTTCAAAAACTGGAGATACATTTTGAATAATTTCTAAGCAGACGATATGTTATGACATTGTGCGATTTAAGAAGGATAAATCTGCAGGTCGATGGGGGAAAGAAATTGATATAGATGAATTTACTAAATTGTAAATCGGGCGAAATTTTTCTGTTTCCACTCTCATTTTTTCCACGGCAAGTAAAATTGGCCAATCAGGAATAATCTCTGGTAGCGATGGCCTCCTCTTGATTTGAAGAATATCCTGTATGATAGTCGACGAAGAAGAAAGAAGCATAAAGAGTATGCCGATGAAATATTATATTTGCCATTTCAATTTAAAGAAAGAAAAATTAAGAAGCAGAATATCAACATCAGCAAATAAAATAAACAAAAAATAAAAAAGCCTGGATAGGTCAAATAAAAATTATTGATTGGGATTGTTAGCACAATTTGGAGTCAGACAGAATTAAAATAAATATTGAGTCTCCCAAAAATTATTTTCGGGGTTTCAGAACAGCTAAACCAAAAATTAAAAATGTTTAAGATAAATTAAGTAGTGAGGAAAGACTTTCAAGTATGATGTACCATGTACCATACTAGTAAAAAGCTAGAGTGAAAATGTATATGTAAATATTATGTAGTGGTTACGATGACAAACCTCGCATTTCTAAAATGATTTAAGAGATACCAGAGGTCTTATGCGGTGGTTTCCAAAGCTTACAACATTCACGCTTCAACCATACCGAAAAAGGTAGGCCAAAAGAGATTTGAGACTTCTTGAGAAATCTGTGATGCCTATAAGCGAATGGAAAATGGGAATTGATAAAAACTGTGGAATGAAATAATGTATCATATTATATTATTTGTAAAGTGTATGTAACACTAAACGACTATCAGGTCATCCGTTTCTAACACAATGTCTTATGGAGTCAACAGATGTAATATGTAGGTTGAATGTAGATTAAATAATATCACTGCATGGAAAATCCATACGTAACTATTCTAATAATGATATAAAATGTTAACACTAGATCATGGGAAATCCTTGCCTAGGTTCATGATTTTAAGTTAATTACTCTGAATTAAATGCACGTGAAACGAACCTAGTGCGGCTCTGGCTGTATCAAAAATTTCAACCCAGCAAGCAAAAATCAGTTTACAAATAATTGGGAGACCAATAATTTCCTATTTCTAATATATTATGCAAATGATAAAATAATGAACTTCAATTTCTAATTTAGACTCCGATTCGGCTAACGGTACAAGAAATGGTGGCATTGGAAAAAGGGTTACACTTCTACTGGCTCAATAAAAGAAACCCAAAGTAATATGAAAAACTAACGCTTCGAAATAAAATGTGCAGGGATATATTGATTGATACAAATTCTGAAAGTTATGGTATGAAGTGTACCTTGAGCCAATTCCACTGGGTTTCCTCTTTCATGGCAGACGGAATCTTACACATTTCTTGTCCCTCTACTTTGATACTGAAAAATTCATGGGAGGGATCCTCAAATATCCCTGACAACCCTGACGGTCCGAGACCACCACTAAATTTCTGTACCATGAGCACCATTTTTCATAAAAAAAATTATTAAATAGCTCTAAGGTTATATTTAAGACTTGACAGCTAGGAACCTAGGCAAGGATTCGTATTTCTTTCAACGGTACTTACATCTAAGACTATCAGAATAATTACATAATTAATACTTCAAATAAAGTCTTGACAAATTTACCTGCAACTGTTTTCCGCTGCTTTAAAAGTAATCATAATTATTAGATGGTTTACTTCTATATTTCATTGAATACTAATACGGAAAATGTTAGTAACAAAGAACGAGTCTATTACTCTACTACAGACAGATTGTATAGAAGAAAGTCGTAAAAATAGTGTTTATAAAGAGACAGTAACATGAAGAAGCAGTTGAAATTTTTTCGGAAATTGTCATACACTAAACTCGTAAGTTTACTCGCTCAAGAGTTTTTGGTTCCTTTTTGTTGTCTAAATGGAATGGTAATACTAAAATTTTAATGCTATCCCCTAACTCAACAACAGTTTTTTACAACCTGCCTGATATAATGTGTTCATAATTTTGGCATTTCTATCAATTTTAAATTATGACACCTTACCCTCTCAATGTGTTTGAGTTTAGGTTTGTCATCTTTCGGTGTTTCTTTCAGATCTCCCCAGTTGGGATCCTCTTCTTGTTTTCCCCATTTAGCATACTTTCTCTTCTTCAACATGGTACGGAAATCCATACCACTGGCATCTGAAATACATTTCAAACGCATTTGTTATATTCCTTGAAAACTATTTTAGGTACCTATGTCTCATTTAATACCAACACCGAAAATCTTCATGAAAATGTAAATTTCAAAATGAACAAAGCTTTTTACCAGAGACAAAGAGTGTGAGTTCTGCTGAGTCTTCTCCATGACAGTTGCTCACGATAACCTTATATTTTCCTTCATCGTTCGGTTTGATTTTTCGAATGCAAAGTGTGAGGCTATTGGTGTCTCCATCGGTGTGGAATTTATAACGACCTCCTTCCATGATTTCGGACACTCCCTATTTTTGTACAATAGACATTATATATGTGCAATTATAGTACGAAATGATTTTCTATTACCATTTTTTAAATTTTGAGTTACCTTGTAAAACTTAAAGGTAGGAACGGGGTTACCTTCCACCGTAACTGAGATGTAAGATGTCTCATCTATTGCCCCACACAAAATAATTAATTGTCTTGTTTTATTACGTCTTATCTTATTAAATATTTAGAGATTTCATGTGATATTTTTTGTACCTTCAACTGCAGAGTAACTTTCTTGGGCTTCTACAATTGGAGGTCCAGGATCTCCGATGGCCTTAAGAGGAGTGGACGGTTTGTCAATGAGCTGAGCCAAGTCTGCAACACTTGGTCTTCGTACCTCGGTACTTGGTCGTCGCCGCTATATATATTACGCACATAGAAATGTTAGAACATTGTTTTCCAATTAGTATGATATTAAATTACATATAATGTGCCAGATATATTGTAATGCAAATAATGTTAGGTGGTGCAATTGTTTTACAAGGTATTAAAACAACATTGACTAACATGTATGCGTTCAGTTGACACTTCTTGAATGTTCGAATTGTTTAAAATGCAGTGTAGGTATATAATGAAATGATGGAATATCAGAAAATAATAAAAACATGATAACAGTCAAAGAAGTGTCATACTGGAAAAATAATATTTAGCGACAACTGAACAGAACGTAACATAAAATGAAATAATGTGAACATAAAGATGAGTCATGAATGGAATTACAAATGCGACAAAAACTAAATGGACGTGACGAAACGTAAATAATAATAATAACGAATAATATAAAGCAAGTACAAATGTACGGACGAATCGCTACATAAATAATCCACGCTATGCAAAAATAAATTGTGAAGCGCTGTATACAAAGTGCACATGTGCAAAAAATGCTGCAATCGGTCAATAAATTTATTTCGCATGCAGTGAAAATCAAAAGTTATATTCAGATTGTACTGAAGAAAACACGGTTGTTAAAGCGGAAGCTTTCTTTCAGAGCATAGCATCAAAAATTATAGCTTGTCTGAAAGCAAATAAACAATGAAGAGTAAAAAATATCCGCCAAAAAATGTAAATGATACTGCAAAGAAAATAGGAAATTATGAAGGTTGAGCGAAGCTTTCAAGATGAGTGAAAGCAAGGTACCTATGTCAAAAGTCGTTAATAGGAAAAATAAAAAACCTCCACAGTTGTCAAAAATATTTCAAAATGATGCAAATGGATTTTCGGCCAAGAGCACGAAAAATGTTTTCAGCTTTGTAAATTAAAAAATCTGGTGATAATTCGCTTAGCTGCTGTAGTTCAGATTCAGAATACGCCATCTTGGTCACATATTGAAAATGCTACTGCAGCAAATACGGTCGTTATTTTATTTTATACATAGTATCATTCCATTGGCCAAAAAATTCTTCAAAAGCTGCAGATCTATACAAAAATTGCTACAACTTCACTGCTGTACAACAAGGAGTCTCTGACGATTTAACTTTCGTTATGTTTTATTTATTAAAAGTTCAAGCCAACTCACTATTCATGTTGCTGTGCTCACTAAGAAAATACTATTTGTCTACGTAAAGACAAATGATTTGTCTTGAATATTAAAATATTCATAATTACTTACAGGCAAAATGTCAGTTTATATTAAAATTTTAGCATATCTAATGCAACTTGTGGCGCGACAATAATTATTACATTTGTGTATATATAAAAATCCGGCAATCACCTTCACTGACCACCACACGAAAATGAGAAAGTTCAAAGAAGAAGTGAATATTTAATTTACTACTAATTAAAAACGGACAGGAAAACGAACATAGAAAGCAGCTTCGAAATGAATAAAATAACGACAAACAAAAAATAATTAGGGTTTTCAAAAAGACAGAAAAATATATCGACAAAATATAACGGAGAAAATAAAAACAAAATGTTGGGCCTTAAAATTTTGACACTGTACAGAGTCTTGAAAATTGATGGAAAACCTGAAGAAAATAAGAAAATCATTTTCTTGACAAAGAGTCCGCAAAAATGCCGTCAAGAATTGGTAGCAGCATATCCAATAAATTTACATCAAGTCATATAGGAAATATTTGCTGCATTTACAAACAGTAGATTCTCAAGAATTGACTTATTGAGAATAGAAAAACAATATTTTTTAGAACTCTGCGAAACATTGCGAATGTCAAAATTTTTCTTATCGGCCAGTTTGGTAAAAAGGATGGAGGTCTGATTTCTATAGAGACTAAACGGTTCTTCGAAAAATTCAAATTCAAAATAGTAATCTTCTACGAATTGTATTTTATAATAAAGTTTGATCGAACCCATAAAGATCCATCCAAGCTATGAAAATTTGTGATTTTTTTGAAGTTGGACAATGACGAGACAAAAAATTGTAGCGGTCGACAAAACATTGCATAGAGCTAATGTGCGAGAGAGTCTACTTTTAAAATGGACATTTCAAAATTATTGCAACTACACTTTTTGTTGACATAATCACATTACAATTCCACAGTACAGATTAAGCTACAGTTTTCATTGTGTGTTTGTATTAAGACACAAGTGAATGCGTTTTGCACGTTTACGAAACATAATTTTAATATTTGTTCATCTGTATCGCATACAATATACTTAAACAATACGTATCTCTGCAAGATCGTATCATTGCGATTTCTAATTCTATAAATGTAATTTGCTGATATCAATGTGGAACGGTAGATTTAAGATTCTAACCTGTTTTGGCTCCTCGGCCAATTTTAGTAATTCGCCGGAACGAGGGCCTCTTTTACTCTGAATGCAAATAGAAAACTTATTATAAACAAATTGAAAGCTGTACTTCAAACGTAGATCACTGCGAGTCTCATTATTTATCTTTTTCACAATACGGCATAATAATCATAAACGTAATAAAATAATTCATTGGACACCGTTTACTTATCTTTACAGATGACGCTTGGAGAGAATAGATTATTGCTTGCGATGAGTAATAGGCTAGGGTGGGATAAAGGCTCAGGTATAATAATAATGATGGTGGCACATAAATAGGAACGGCATAATTATAATATTTATGGAAAAATAATAGGGAGACACTATAACAGATAATAAATATTATAAATAATAACTGAAGAGTAACTTAAACAAATGTAGATTAAAGTAATTAATTAGCTCAGCCAAACAGCTCAATACAACCCAGTACAAATTGTAAATACATTTTGTAAATAGCAAACATAAATCATAAAATGATATAAATTAACATAAAGTTGAACAGGAAGAAAATAAGTATTTTGCGGATAGTAGTAGTTCTTAATTAATGAATGACACTTTTTATCCTCACACTTCCATAAGGAGTAAAAAGCGGCGGTGAATGGATTTAATTAATTAAGTATGAGTAACAGCGAGAGATAGAGAAGTCCAGAAAAAAGGGTTGAGACAGAAAACCAAGAAGAAAAGGTGATTTGCATGGGCAGTTCAGTCAGTGCTCAGTCAAGTAGTGACTGTCCGTAATTATTATTATTGGCGATACTTGCTTTGCTTAACTGCTTTGAATATAGTGTAGTAATATCCGAAACAAAATCTGCAGTATTACGATTTCACTCTGATACAACTAACTATGAGTAATTATTATTATTATTATTTTGAGCAGCAGCAATGACGGCGGCAGCATAAATGTCTCAATCAATATAAACAAATTATAAGAATAATGATAACGACAACAATAATAATGTAATGCTAATACAAATGGAATAGGTAACTAAGTAGTAAAAATATCCTGATCTATGAATGAATGAATTATGAAGACAATCGTTTCAGTTTCAAGTAAGAAATGTGTGATTGTGGCCAAATTTAGTGTATCGAATATAATATGAATGATTATGTAATAAAGTTTAGAGTGTATGTGAATTTGACTCTGTGACCAATGCTCACCTTGTCCTCTTTAACCTCACCAGGTCGAAGTCTCCCAGTCTGCACTCAAAATTACCCAAAAAGAATTACACAATGAACAGAAAATTCTAAAAATTGTACGTACAGATTAAACATGACTACAGAATCTCCTAGTCATTATTTTTATATTAAGTAGCTATTGAAAGAATAAACTTTGGAATGGTAGCCTTCTTTCCATACTATGTATATATAGTACTAGGTATGTGATTCATAAGCATCATTACATTAAAAACATCTTTGCTAACATTTTTGCACGAGCCAAGTGGTAAGGTATTTAAACGGTAATAAGTACTTGCGGAAATCCTACAGATAAAGTGGTGTGGTAATAAAATATAATATTATCATGCTTATTATAATTGACATAGTGTTTTTCGAAATCATAAACTAAAAATAACGAATTAAGGAATACCAGTAGTAGAGGGACATTAGTGGTAGGTACAAATAACCGAGTTTCATTGCTGAGTTCAATCAAATCATCTGAAGAAGGCGGTGGGTGTTGGCGTTAAACTTGCGTTTTGCAATTACTTGCAGAGGAAACGGAGGCTGTTTTATACGGATATATAGAGATTTTTCGGGCTAACAAATAGTGACATCAAAATAATATATAAGTGTTTGGTAAAGGGAAGAGAGAGAGTTGAGGTTGGAGAGCGTATTATTATTAATTGACAAGGGCGTGGAAAACTGCTGTACTCATGTGCCCACAGCGCAAATACGATCCACATATCAATACAATAAAATGTAACTATATACCAACGATTTGGTTACAGGTAAACTGCTCAAAAAGAAACTTACAGAAAGATATTAGGGAAATTTCGTTGTACAACAATTGCAAATTGCAAGCTTTTATTAAAAGCTTACAAATATGCAAACTGTGTCCGTCGAGTGCATTAGTATCACAGCTACAAGCGATCCTCCTTCGATTATGTCAATCTTAAATTATTTATAAGTAAATGTTTTTTTCAGCAGTTACCCCACACCAAAGGGTTTACATACAAGTAAATCGAAAGGCAAAGATTGCATACAGAAATAATAAACACCGACACATAATAAATAAACGTAATATACAGAAATAATAATAATAACCAAAATAATAAATATTGTCATAGAATTAATTGTAATGGGAAATACAAATACATAACAAACATCCATACAGATAAAAACAAATGGGTAACAATAACTTACAATTATATTACATAAGTAATGAAACCAAAACTGAAGGAACAGAGAGAACGTCGGGAGAAAATAATAATTTGTGTCATTAATGATTACTAGAAATCAGTGGTAAATTAAACGGTTTAATAAATCATAAGAATGATAATCAAAATGCAGTTATATTGCAATCTGGTAACGATAACGAGAGCATTATCAAGGTCAGGCCAAATAATGTCATTGACCACCTCAAAAGCACTTTTGTGCTTTCGAGAGTTTTTATCTCACCTTTTTCTCCTCCAAAACTTCTCCAGGGCGCAGTTTCCTATGTTCCTAATAATAATCATAAGCACACAGTTTCGTTTTAAAAAATCCATAAAAAATTCTTGCACTGATAAATCCAGTCTAATTTCAAAAATCAAAGAAACTTTATAACTATACTGGATATAATATCAAACAAAAATATTCACTACAAACTAGAAAGCAAAGTTGGAAAAAGTTTTTAGTAAGAAAATCATAAAATAAAATTTGTATTATCCAATTCACATGAAGTGAACTGAAGCTAAAAAATAAGAAATTAAAATATCTCATTTTTTTCATTCTACTTGCGCAATATTACTACATTCGACTGTAGTCAAAAATCTTATCACAGTTCATACTAAAGTAGCTACTCCATATTATGTCAAGTAAATAAGGGTAACAAAATTCAGAAGTCTGCTATACAAAATGATATTGAAATTAACTGCTACAGTCTGTAGAGAAGTAATGGAGTGTGTATGGATTTAGAGGTCGAATTTGCAGCGATTGTTTGAAACAATCATCCTTAGAATATTTAAAGGTCTTGCAACAGTTGCCTTTGTCAACGTCGACGGTTAAATAGGTGTGGTGGGTACTGATGTAAAAAATAATATTTGCTTTGTAGACAAACAATGTGGCAGTGGCATTATAATGCTTATCTTTTCAAAGTACAAGTGTACTCTTAGCAAAACCGTTTAAAATCCTCAGGTTAGATTGTAACTACAGCTCTCCCTTACTCTTTTATCAAGATTTCTTTGCCAAATATTTAAATTGGAGAAGAATTTTTCTATGATGCCGTACTGACAATGAGCAGGAGTACAGTTGTAGTAGAGTTGTGGCAGTAGAGTAGTGTTGAATGTGCTCAGAATACAAATTGGCAGCAGAAAAATATCTCACATTCTCTATCAATGAAACGCTTCAGGACGAACAAAATTCTCCATGCATTTAATATCGTTCTGTCGCCAGGAATCAGTTTATCAAGAATTTTTGCATTTGCTCATCCATTCTTTGAACTTCCCAATAATACGAGACACTTACACTCCAAAACATTGGTTTCCTAGTCGATTTGGCAAATCAACCTTTATCCTTAGTAAATTACTCGTGTGCTTTGCACTTCGTATTTCCCAAATAAAGAACAATGCACAGTACGTATTGTATCTACCCTTAAAATAACATTACACAACATATTTGATTCTCCAACAGAGAACATAACAAATAACGACTTTTTCTACACCACAGCAGCTGTAAACATTTTTTCTTCCTAATTATGCTATATTTATAAACTTACAAATTAGCTTTTCTTTTATAGTTGGGGATGACTAGGGTAGCTTGAAATAAGGTCAACATTAGCTATTTACAGATATTTTTCAAAGAAGAAACTCATGTGCAACTTGCACCTAGATTTTTATACATACACTGAATAACTACAAAGAAATGAGTGGCTCAAGATGGCGAAATCATTTATCTATGTTTCCGATTAATAATAATAGGGATCATTAATAATAGGGACACTACACAATGCTAATAAAACGTATTTGACCTTATTTAAAAAAAATATATATAGTGAAGTATTTTTTAGTATTTTTATGTTTCAAGATTCATTTTAAAGCAGTCGGAAATCACAGAACTATGCTAGTACAACTTTGAGACTTTTAAGACTGCGCGACGAGAAACAATCTTCTTTTGTATGGAAAGTACTAACATAGCTAAAGAAATTCTTTTTTTAATATATATATTAATTTAAAGTAAACTATAGTACATTGTAAACGATACTATATTATTATATTATTGCTATAGCTTAACATCTTGTACTTACCACCTCCAACCTGTATACTATACACTTACACTATAGGCAAAGCTAACATATTAAATTAAATTAATTCTATACATATAGTAGAAGATCCCTTTAATTAATACTTACCACAATTCTAAAACGAAGAGAAAGATAGTAGGAGTAGTATTGAAGGATAAAGTAAAGACGAGGAATAAAATGAGTAGTTCGATGATTGGATATTAAATGATAATAAAATTCAGAACTATCACGTGTTCGTAAACATAATAAAATATAAAATGAAATTGGAAATGCTATAATTTTGAAATGAAGGAATAATAAGCGACAAAGTACCTCATCTGTGATTATAAGCGACGGTCTTCTTTCACCAGGTTCAGGTGGAATGAGAGATCCTCGTCTAGAGGAAGGTCCACTTCCGGGAACAAGAGAGCCTTTACGATCCTTGTCTTTCGATACTTCCAATTTTGGTGGCTCGACAATTGCGGGTTTTGCTCCTGGGGCCGCCTACAGCCCAGAAACAGTTATCAAATGTTTGACATTTATAAATTGATTAAACATGATTTGCTTTGCTTTATAAAATGGTGCATGAAGTCAGACTTAAAATGAGTAAGTTACTTATATCTAGAACAAATACAACCATGTTATTCTCATATGCAAGAACATTCAAACATTTCATGACCGACATTTATTCCAATGGTTAATGAAAGAGTTTCACGACAAGACACTACAAGACTCATACATTGCGTTCACAATTTATTACACATTTGTAAATAATTTTCCTTCACTGGCATTGCTTTGTAATATTTATAGCAATAATTTCCTTCACACTCAGATCTATCTTAAATGTAGTTGGCAATAAATTTGCAGACCATTTTAAAATATTATTAAAAATTATGGCATTTGTAATAAATATTTTATATTGAAAGATACAGGTGTTTATTGCAGTGCTTCGTGCTAAACATTTATTGAGGAAACTGATAAACAGAGTTGTGAAGACGTGTATTAGTGTGGAGTGATAGAAAACTGTTAATGTGCAATAAGTTGTATGTGTAAAGATTTTTCCGCCTATACTGTCTTGTCTGGAGGGATTCTAATAAGAGCAATCTTCCCACATTTCATCTAAAGATTTGATTTCACAACCCATCAACTCACATAATCATTCAACTCAATCCCTTACTTGACTTTGCATAAGTCAAAACAACTCGATCAACCACGCAAAACCAATACACTGCTTCTCTCACCCACCTCACTCACGTATACCAAAATAAATCAATTATATTTAGATACCGTACTTTTCTTGCCAGAAATCGAACCTCTCTCTCTAGATTCCATCATTTAAAAAAATTCGACACTAAGTAAGTAGAACTGGTGCTACTACTGCTGCTAGAGCATTTTACATGAATCGTTACAATCGTTCTTTCTTCACATAATTGCGTTGAATGCTACTAGCTGAAAATTAAGGAAAATCGTAACATCTCCTCCTTCCTCAATTCCTGCTTATTTCATTACAGCTACTATAGTTCAACATTTTTATAATAGTCGTAATAAAAATTCCGTGGAGCCACTGAATTTGGTTTTCCCATTGGTTTTTCAATAATATTTGTAAATATATGAATGGCAAAAAATGTTCGGTTTATTACGCGATCATGAATGATTAGTTCATATTTTATAAATAGTATTTAATGAGCATTCGGATAATCTGACTATTTCTCTTCTGTTCAAAATATCAGCTACGGATATAATTTTGTTCAGAATAACATTTTATACGGTACGGCTATAAGTAAGAAGGCGACATGACACAAGTTTAAGCAAATAGTAGAGCAGAGAAGAAAAAATCACTCTCAATGCCAGAGAAAACTATATTTTTGGCGTCTTTGTGCACATCCAAGAACTACTTGGACAAGTTATTGTTAGTGAGAGAGATACTTCTTGAGTAAGTTATTAGCGCCTACAGGTTTGTAAAGCAAAAGGCAACAGCGAAGCGACAATAATACTTCTCTTGGCGACAATAGCAATTGTAGGGGTTTCTGTATCTAGCTTAGACTTCTCTGAGACTTCTGACTTGCCTTTCTAACAGACATGAGCTAGCCAAGCTTTTAGACCTACACTGCCTCAAATGATCCTTCACAGAAATAAGATACTGATCTTTAAATGACGTTTCTTTTTATAAGTTCTATCTTTCTATTTCCCATTAACTTGCAACACGACTCATTTTTACGGTAAACACTAAAAATTGTACTACATAGGCATGATTGAGATCTGATCTAATTCTCCGTTGAGTTCGTTTTCCTCTATTAAAATTGAATTGTAGATATAACATTATTATATTCACTGGGAAAATATATTTGTGTTATGCTAATGATGCCCAATGCTTTCAGATTTCGACTTGAGTAAAAATAAAACTGTATAACGTTGGGTAGAGTCTCAGCGTTTCCTTTCGAATGTTTGAAAGAGCAGATTTTGTATTTAGTACCTACTTAACTGTTTGTGTTTGTGGCTGCCATGAAAAAATTGCGTTATCTATTTTTCAACATGGTTAAAATCTATTATTAGCTCTGAAAATTGGACTTGAGGGAAGAAACCTCCTGTGGATTTTTTGGACTAGTTGCACAGCTGCTTGTTTCCCTCTCCATTATCTTAGTCACACAACTATTAAGAAGCTTTTGTTTCTCGACAACTCATTTACCTTAACATCTTAAATTAAGCCAAGGAATCTTTTCGGATTCTTACTATGCATCAGAATTACAGAATCTTAATCAGCCATGTAATAGAAATACTTCTGTCACTCTACTGGACGATATACAGACAGATGCTAATGACAAAAATATAACAATGGAAAAGCGGCTTGAAATTATCAAGATAGGAAAGCTTTGTAAAAAACAAGCTTTAAATAATAGATCCTATAATAAAACAAAAATCACAAAAATAATATGAGAATCTACTGTAAAGTAATCCTTCTCAGGAAGCAAAAATTGTACCCAATTTGGATAGATAAAAAATTGAAAAAATACAGAAACCTCTTTGAAATTACAAAACGAACAATACAGTATGAATAAATGTAGTATTCATAGTAGAAAGAACATTAAATTCTGAGTTTTTAAATAGCAGTAAATAATATATTTCTAGGGATTTTCCAATGATTCGTTGATTTTATTTTGTGTTTTTATAATTTGTAATTTGTGGAAAATTTTATTCGAGAAGTAAAATTATGTTTTGTTAATTATGTTTATTTCTTGCAATAACTTATTTTCTGAAATGAATGAAACTAAAAACAAAATATTCCCAGTCTGCTTGGATTGATTTAAATTTGAATGGATTTGAAAAATGTACAGTTCTTTTCCCGTAGACAGAGTAAAAACTTTTGGAAAAACTCAAGAAAAATATGAGAATACTTCTGTATAAAATATATTCGAGAATATTGTAGTGTTTGTGTTGCTTTAAAAAAGGGCACCTAGCTGCTCTACAAACCAAAGAGGTTCCTGTAATGGAAAATCTCAACATGAGCTCTACCAAAATGTTTTCTTTGTTGTCGTGAGCATCAATGCCGTAAGTTTGCTTGAAATGGTATCGGAGCCTTTAGTGTAAAACTTTAGTCCATTTGATAAGAGGCAGGCCATGACGTAAAAATGTCAACACTTATCACTTTTCACTGCAAACAATGGGGAACGGTGATTTGACATGGACGCAACGTAGACATACACTAGGTAGTCATACTACTTACTCGTAAGAGAGGTTTTGATTTTTGAGGTAAAGGCATCCTTCAAACTTGAATCGGGAAATGGATTCCACGACAGGTGAACCTTTTTCAGATTTAGATCAGCTTATCCTCCCTTTTATCAGAGAAGACAAACTAACTCTTCCAACCAACCAAAATCTCACAGGTACTAAATAGATATTTTATTTTCTCCTTTTTCAATTCACTTTCCACTATACTCAAGAACTATGCACTCCAAACTGCAATCACAATAATAATTTTCATCCAAACTTCGAACAGTTCAATCAAACACACGCTGCCTTCCCTGAAAAGCTATTTAATACTTTAATTTTACTAGGAAGCCACAAAACGGATGGACTATGGAGAAAACACTGCTCACTACTACAGCCTCAAAGAACTAACATAACTTAAGGTTATGTTGGGAGAGGCACTTGCTCCAGTGCAGCTCCACACACTCCACAACGGATTCCCTGCACTTTCATCCGAAGCAACAAGTCCAAGCTCTATCTGAGGTGACTCTCACCCACCAACTAAACACCAGAACGCTCATCTCTGAAAAAAGTTCTTAACACACAAGTCTAAAAGAGTTGTTCCTATCTTTCTTTATTCCCCCACTACCATCCCAGTTACCACAGTTAAACTATCTGCAAAAATCTGCTTCAAAATCAGTGCAGATATCTCCACGAACTGCATGTGTAGGACATAATACATAACAACATAACACAAAACAGTGTTCTTCTTACTCAATGACTATATTCACATTCACATAATCTTTATCATATACAGATCTAGAGATGCCTAACACGAAAACATATGTGAGCCTAACAAATAAAACAAGGTACATGGGATCGTCCCTTCTTCCTGTGGCTCAAACACAACTCCTACAGTTACACAACACTTTTTGTTTATGCATCACAAAGCTCGTGTATAGGACTAAGCAACTAACTAACGATCATGTACATTATTTTCAGTTATATTGTGGCATATGTACGTAGTAGTCCTAGTATTAGTTGTAGTAGTAATCGTAATAGGTACAAGTACAACTTGCAGATTCTATTTTGCTTAGCTTTGCCATGGTAGTGAGTCTCGAGAGAGGAAGAAGTTTAAAGCCAACACAAACATTGCGAACTGAGATTTGGAAATGCAAAAGGGCTGAAGCTGGAGGTTAATTAGGCTATGACAGACTTGAGACAACTAGAAAAGACGAGGGGCACATGATGTTACTGTAAACTAAAGCCTTTTCAGATGTATTATATAAGGACCGCACTACCTACCTAGTTTTGCTATTTGTACTATGCCAGCACTCTCACTCTAGCACCCAACAAACCACTCAACTCATTGCATTAAACATAAAAAATACATATAGCTATATGCACACAGTACAGAGAAAGCATTTTCTGAACACACAAGACAATGTGAAGTTGAGTCAGGGAAAGATCAAGCAAAACGGAAAAGAATAGTAGACAGAGAGGAGAAGAAGATGAGTGTTGTAGTATGTTGTTTGTCGCTAAAAAGTTTGTAACGCATGAGTCAATGTGAGTTCTTCAGTTTTCAGACACGTGCATGTGTGGCAGAAACTATTACTTACTCAAGTATTTACTCCCAGTCTTTATAAGCTACTTGTAGTACTTTACACAGAGACATTTGATACTCAGACTCATAACAGTCCCAACGCTGTCTCTCATCACCACCACTCATTTACTACATTGTCAATCCAATTGCAATACATTGCCCGTCAAAAACAGAAATTTTCTCAGTTTGTACAATGGAATGACTTTAGACCTTTAGAGACGCCTTATGAAATTAAACAGCATCGCCATCCATTTTTAAAACATTCAAAAGACATTTTCAATTTTAGCAATTACAGATAAAGTAAATACGGTAATATTTTCTGCTGATACACACTTGAATTTTGTTTAAGTGTAACTACTTTACTTTGTATTTGTGTTCTTTTTGTTGTTCAATGTTCTGATATTTAACTAATACATTACTCAGGCTTCCCACGCCCTGTTCTTATATAAATGTAATTGTCGTGTGTGTTTCTACGATTACATAATACAATGTACTTTATACTGCAGTTTCTCCTTCTGAGTCAGTTTCCTTCGGATATGTAAACTGTTCGTTGTAGAATTTTCAATGTAGTTTTCTTGATTGTGTTACTGTGTTCGTTTAAGAGGACACTGTATGAAAGATCTAACAAGACACTTGTCTTTGTCTTACTTAGCAGGAGCACAATTTGTGCAGGAAAATCATCAGCTTTAGTACTAGAAGATACTCTCACGTCAGTACATTGATTCGGAGTGGAGACAGAGACATGTTGGTTTACTAATAGGGATGTATCAATGTATCATTGTTTCTTGTTGGAGCATCTGAGAGTGGAGTGTACAGCCAGAAGAAGAAGAGTCTGAGTGAGGAGAATAGAAATAAAATTGTACCTACTTGATGTCCGTGCACTCTCACAGTCACACTTATCTTGCTGGCGTGAGTGACAGACTGGCTTCTTTAAAATCCTTCTTGTATTCTTGGCTTGTTCATTTCAGAGAATTGCGTACTTTGTTTCAAATGCTGTCTACAGTAAATTCTCACTGACTGTCTACTGATGAAGACTTGGAGTCAATTCAGCTGAATTTTATCGAGAGTCGACTGTAGGAATGCGCCATTCTTGTGACTTTTCATTTGTCTTGTCCATAAAACTTGTTGATCATTTGCTTACAAGTTTCCACACAGACCTGTGCTCTGAATGAGTTCTTACTTGAAGAAGCTTTTAAGTTTTCAGCGAATTCTCTTACAGAAACAAATGACAATATTCAACACTCCATTCAGACTCATCAAGAGTTATGGGCCAACAGTTGCTTTGTTTCTTTTTCCGTGTGTAAAATAATTATCCTCATTTAACTACTAACTATATATACAGCTAACCACAAGTTGCTCTGTTTATGTACTTGTTGCTGGTGCTAGAAAAATCTCAATTCCAAGATTGTTTGAATAGTTAAACCAGAAACGACATATTATCATATAGGAAGAGTGTTTTTATATAAATAGAAAACGATATTATTTATACGCGTACATCTATACATTCATTAAATTCACATGTAATTTTATTATTAAACAGACTTGCAATGAAAGAGAAGACGATAGAAGTCGTAGTAATTGGATTTTAGAGTGAAAATGAGTTATACACTGATAACAAGAATACCGAAAGGCTAATAGGACGGATCAATGCTTTGCATATCAACATGTGCTAGGTGCATAGTTTCGAAGGTATACAACAATGAGCAACGAGAGAAAACGTAAGTTGTGAGATGTTGGCAACATAGAAGCGAAAGTTCAAAATACTAACGTGCTTTCCACATTCCGTTCTACGTTCCTGAGTTCTTTCCTTTGTATTTTATTACCTTGGCTTGCATAAGAAGTGTGGGTGAATGTGTCGGAGTATTTTCGCTATTTGCTGACTTGCATGTTGTGCTAGTTTCTGTGTTAGAAAATTCTATGTTTTGCGTGTCTACAGTTGGAGGTGTAGTGCATGTCGTGACTTTGACTGAAGAACGATCCTCATCTATAAATCTTGAATTATTTCCACTTTGGTCACCTCCACAGTCTCCAAACCCAGACGCAAAAAACCCACTTGAGAGTTCTTCATCTGGCAAAACCTTCGGATAACAAATTCATATCTTCTTTTTCATATTTTCACTTTTTTTAAAGTACCATGGATGGGTTTCGTAGTTTTGCAGTTGGATCTGCATTCCCAGATAGACATTACATTCAAGAAGCAGGAAAAAGTAGAGTAGAGCGTTACTATTTTGTGCATGGAATATCAAAGACATGTTTGGTGGCATTATTAGTTTTCTTTGTTTACTGAATAAGTTTTAATTGTTTCGCATGTTCCGTGTAGGGTAAGGTTATTCCTGAAGAACAGGAAGGCTGCGAAGATGCGGTAAAAATAAGTGCATAGTGCTTCAAATTCAACCAGACATCCTGTAAAGTAATTTTGCGGTGAAAGCAGGGGGATATGTACATTTAAGTGTGATTTGGTTTGATGGAAGAATAGGAATATGGGGGAAATGTTTGCAAATGGGTTTATAACTCAGAGGGAATGTCGCAAGCAGGGAAATCGTATCTACAATTACTACACTACCTTTTTGCCTCCTGCCTTAGGAGTTTCTATCTTAGGCGGCTCTTGTTTCTTCCCCGGTTCTGGTTTTCCTGGCACTTTCTACAAGACAATGTCAAATGGCAGGTGAACACACAAGTCGGAGATGAGATTTAGAAGAGGCACGATACATACACATACAAATACAGGAATTTACACAGATTAGCACGATCCTAGTCTAGAAGAGCTGAACATATAATTGACAATAATACAATACAATGCTACTAGTCTACAACAACAGCCAATATAGTCTGTACACATAGAAACGTATAGCTTCAATTATCTAACTAAACACTTACAAGCTAAGCTACAATTACATAATACACTACTTCTACAATACACATTTGTAATCTAGTAATGGCGGCACATGTACATACATTTACATAAGTTTCTACTAAATACAATCAACTACAAACACTTACATATAATTTATGTAAAGTCTTTGTAGTTGAGATACAGTTTGGTCTATACACAAAATTCTAAAAAAACATTGAACATGGTGAACACGTAAAGCTGAAATAATACCTTCGTAATATCCTCGTCGATTTTGGTTAAGAAAACATTGTGGACATTTACTACAACGATTCAAGTGTTTTCCAACATTTGCCTTACTCATTTGAATCAATTGTCAATATGTCTTGTACCCTACACTTTATAGAATGGAAGATGTAGGGTACATTTATAATACATCTAATTTCGTATTATTACACAGAATCTCACTGCAAATAGGAATACAATCATTAGAAACGATAAGTAGAAAAATATTTAAGGAATATGAATATACTAGGTAATACAATTTAAATGAGCATAATAAATACTTTGAGCAAAAACCGGAAATAAAGCAAAGACTTCTTCAGAAAATTGTTGAAGACTAAATTACAATGCTATAAATACTATTTCTATTTGATTGCTAATGTTAATCTAATCTAATATTTGTTTACTTTTCCAGTCAACGATACACATTAGTTAATGCACATGGATAGCTGTTTATTATGGTAGCACGCATAGGACGGTCTAGCACTAAACTAGTTCTATAGACTACTTTGAGTTGCTCTCATGTATAACTTTTGTAAAATAGCTGTGTGGATCCATTCATTTCGTGTATATTAAGCCAAGCCGTAGTATATGTATTGTTTGACTACAAAAGTAGTAGTGATGGGCTATTATCAAGTTATCCAAAGAAAGCTTACTGGAATTACATGTACATGTACACATTTACAAAAAACGAGAGCTACAAACTATACACAATGGTGAATGAGCTATTCGTGCACGCGTTCCAAACCTAATATTATGATTCTAGTCAGTAGGAAATGAAATAATCGTTTTGTGCTGCTAATAATGTAGTCGAGAGATAATAGTTCTTGTTTCTTCATGACTCTGTACACTTGTGTTCTGGAAATATGGTTTTTCGTGAGTTATACAACTCGTTTAGCGATATCTACTACTACTACTACACAGTATGTACTCATCTTATCTTTATCTTAACCTCACAACTATAGATGCAAATGTCACAAAAGTAAATCTGTTCCAAGGTCATTCCTCATTCTATTTCTGACACAAGGGCTTCTCTTCTTCTTTCTCGTGTGTATTTGAAGTTGAGTATTTGCACTCTTCTAATGTACTGTAAAAAGCTCCGTTGAACATTTCCCATTATATACCACTATTCCATGTTTTCAGTTTACTTTGTGTTTAGACACATTGTTTGTGCTATATCTAAATTCGCTCTGTAGCACAACTATTAGGAGAAACATCCAGCTATTATACAACACAGGATATGGTTACAGTAATAGAAAGAGAGTAGTAGTCAGTGATGAGGAGGTGGCGTCATTTTTCTATTGTGCTCTACAAACCGAATAAGCTACCCGGCCACCTACACACATTACACATAATGTTATGTTGTATAGAAATAAGTTGAGTAAGTTGTAAAGTAAAAGTTGTACTAAATAGTGTCATTTGTAAATACAAACAGACTCACGACTCAGATTATGCTCAGACCGTTGTGTATCTTTCCGTCTTTCTTTTAGTCAGCTCTCTCTCTCTTCGTTCTTCTTCATTCCACTGACTAATTATTATGATGAATATCATTTAAGTGCCGTGGCATGACCTGCCCAGGCTAATCGCATAGGTTATGACTATGACGCTACTAGTTTTACCTCACGTTACGTAAATGAGTTGAGCTGTCTAAAGGAAAAAAATTAAACGACACAGAAAAACGAGTAGAGATGATATAGAGAGACGGAGACTATTTTGTTTGTCTTCAACCTTTCTGGTCTGACTGCAAGAAACAAGAATTGGTTGACTGTCTCAGCTTTTTAGAGGAACAAACCGTTTTCATGTCGTGCCTCACGCCAACCCTTTCTTTGTCAAATGAAAAGATGAGAGAATTTCAGTTCTGATTGCAAAATGACTAATGAGTCCCAAAATATCTCTCCGTGTGTCCAGGCAACAGCTTCAATACTATTTCTGCTCATCACTGACGTTTCTCTCATATATTACTGTATCCTCCACTTTATATTTACATCAACTAAGCTTTTCTCCACGTCCTTAAAACTTAAAAAATATAATATCTGTACACTTATCCTGTACACTTTCTAACTCAACTTACTGTTAGCTTACCATATCTCATACTATGCTAAAACTAAATTACAAATAAAATAAAATGAATAAAACAAGTGGGTTACCTTATCATCGGGTTTCTTATCCGCTGGCTTCTACAATACAAATTACAAAAAAGACACCAATTAGTAACAGAATTTGGAATTCAGTTGTGGTTTAGACTACGATTTCTACATGTGCATTAGACAGCGATGTAAATTATATGCAGCATTTGGCATAATTAAAATAAAATAATGAGTTGAAATAAAGGTAAAGGAAATAAACGTAATTAACGTCAACTTATACAATTATATAATAATAATGGTCCAACTAAAGAAAGAGAAGAAATCATAAGAAAACATACTGATAAACTCATTAACATAAATGAAAGGTGATGATGGTGGTAGTAGATATAACATAATAAATGTACATACGAAATAATATAAATCATAAAATGTATTATTAATGTTGTACCTGTGATTCTACATATTATTACAAACAAAAGACACAGACAAAGAACATAAAAATAGTTTTTAGTTAAATAGAGCAGTGAGGCTAAGGCTAAATAGCGTCAAATACCAAGTAATCAATTACCAACGATTTTCTACCATGTATTATTCACTTTTCTACTTCTACATTGTAAATAGATAATTAATTACGTTTTACTAGTTTACTACATCACTAAAGATACATAATACCAACCATTCATTAATATTCAGCATTAACGAATATTATATACAGCAGAAGATAGTAAGAGCAGTAGTAAGTCAGTATTAAACCCACACAATCTGTTTTTAATTAGTGGATACGTTCTTATATTGATATAGGAATAAGAATGTCCCACTCACTAGAATAGTACTCTCGTACGAAATTATACTTTGTAGTACACAGCATTATTACAGCGTTGTTAGGTGTCTGAATTTCTGTGTGACTTGAGATAGATGTTGTATTAAATGTGGAAAACATTGCTTCTCGAGGAAATTAAATACCAAGTAGGAAATAATGCTGTGTTTATTGCATGCTTGTACTGAAAGTGTACTGTCCTCGTCGTAGAGTGTCGTATAGGAGTAGTGGGAGCATGATAATAACACAATGTATAAATCTACGGGAGTCTTGGTGAGAGAGAGAGATAGAGACTACGCCGCTATTTGCTCATTGTGTCAAGTTTCAGAAAATCCCTCATTTCTGAAAGTACATTTGGTGTCTGGAGCAGAAGAAGACTAGGAAAAAGGAGAAGAAGAAGAGTGGATGCGGAAGGAAAGAATTCTGAATACAAGGCACATTAAAAATAAATAGATATGTCAAGAATCAAGAATGGGTGGGAAGTCATTGGCTTCGGTTGGTTGGATTCCAGTGGCTAATTTTATTATGGGTAGCTGTGGCTGTCTGTATTTCTCACATCAGAAGAGGATCACTGGTTTCATCAGTGCATAGCAATGCAGATCGTATTACCTGCTCTATTCGAATCTTCAGATTAAAAAGCCTTGACTTCACTCAGACAGACTTTGGCTCAATTGGCTCTACCCGCACACTATAATGTTTTTTTGTTACTTATGTATTACTAATACTTGCTATTATTATATCTTCATTTCTTCCCCACTAATACGCGTCTTTTACTTCCATTCCTATACTTCTACCAGGAAAATAAATATATGGGTGGCTACGGCTACAGCACACTAACATCACGTTTAACTTTGTAAGTGATTTCACGTACAGACTGCAAATCCGACTCTCTCGTCTCTCTCTCTGTGTCTCTACAATAATATTATTTCGTAAGCATGAACTTCTGGCTTATAAGAATTATAATAGCATGGTGTGGGATCTTCTGTGTGTATTTCGTGTAGACGAGTAGTTCCCATTACACTTGACGAACTAGTTATATATAAATGAGTTATATCATCTATGCTTCACGAGGGAAACTGTGCAATTCAGATTAAGATTGCAACTTTACAGTGCTCGGTGTCTTGTGTCTAGTAGTAGGGGTATAAAAAAGTACAAGTCCCACTATTCAGAATCTCTGGCGTGTGTCGCATCTTATTGAGCGTTTACTCTCGGCAGTGTATTATTGTCTGTCTCCTCCACATATGATATTTGTTGTTCCCGTGTGTAAAAACCAGTATAATACTTAGTTTGATAAAATTATAGGAAACCAAGAGCAAGGCTATTTTACTTCACACTACAATGGTTTTCCCTCCCTAATGATTTCATGTTATGTTATCTTGTTAATTTTTGTAATGTTCTATAGAGTGGTGGTGTTATGTTCATGTCTATTTAACTCTGTGCTGCACATTGAAACATTCGCACAATCTGGAAAGAGAATTAAGAGAAATGGTAGTAACAATGACTTAATGTCAATGCTCAGACTCAGCCAATAGAAATGTAAGTGTTTCAACATGAATTGCATAGCTGCCAGGCTTTTTTCCTTGAATTCGGGGAATACGATTTTCGAATACATTGTGACATTGCAAAAATTCTTTTAGATGTACTAACTCAATTTACTATACATCAAAATTGCAATTCGAACAAGTTGACCCAGAAACTGTTTTTGACACCTTGCTAACAATTATCAATTGTCCAATTACTATTTACTATGGAGTTATTTTATGACTACACATGTAGCTTTCATACGGATTTCAAACTCGGTAGGATTATTAGAATGAGACGTGAGAGAGAATACAAAAACACCAAGTCAGGCGCTGAAATAATAAAAAATGAAAGTAATTTTGCTCACTAGTCATACTACGAAATGATTCTATTCTACTAGGAAACATGTTGCTACTATTCAACAAATAGTGTCAGTGTCAGCATAGTAGACAAAATTACACTAGCAAAAAGCCATTTTTAAATTCAAATACTAATAGTCAAAATCAAAAGCAAATTTCCAATTTGTTATAAATACCAACGTGGTACTGCTGCATTACAGCAGTACTGGATACAATGTAAAAATACTTGTTTAAGTCTACAGCAGTGAAAAAAGGCATCACTGAAATGAATCAAAAAGAAAATAAAAAGATTAACTCAATTGATAAGAAAAATGATAAAAATGATTCAATAAAAATAAAAGTAAAATGGTGTGTTACGCAAAAAAACGAAAAAGTGGAAAAATGAGAGAAATATGTTTTTGGCAAAAGTGATAGTGAGTGTAATGTACTGTGGGTTGTTGATCCACTTTGAGTTCTGGGACAGGGAGTCTCCTGGCTTGTTGTCGTCTGACCTCTACAACACTCTCATCACTCTCATCCTCGTCATCCTCTTCGGATGACTCTTCCTCTTCCGACTCTTCCGATTCCTCGGACTCTGCTACTTCCGGCAATTCGGGTAGCTAAAGTTAAGTATACTGGTACAGCCGTTACACTCACATTGTCATTACAATCATTCCTACACGAGATTACTAAATATATCACACACTTACCGCCGACGCGGCCATCACTATACAGAATTTTTTCATGACTGTCCAAATAATGTTTGCATGTACACTCAAATACGTGTGTGTAGAGCTAGTGCAGACTCATATTATATGTATCAAGTATAAGGGATATACTGTATACAGTGGTTGTATCATTTATGTACAGTTTCACATATCCTTTCGTGTAAGGATTGCAAATCCGCGTGTCAATATGTAAATAGAGACTATTTATTACTATATTATTATTATCTTCATTGTGGATTGTATATTATGTACGAAGAATTTTTACTAAATGAATTTTAAATGTACAAACCGACTTTTGTGCAGAGTATGTAGATGGTAATACTGTTTGACTGTTTGGATAAATATTATCAGTGCAGTATAATGGATAATGTGGCAGTAGGCAACTGTAAACTATTACCAGCATTGGCATTAAGCAGTGTTATACTTAATCCTGAAGAAGCTTTGTAATGATCTACTGTTCTATTTGTACGACTACATTGGTACGTCTATGGTTTGTGATTTGTAATTGTGATTACATACTAGCGTTGCAAAACTGTACAAAAGAACACCACAAGTTTTTTTATTGTTATCACTACTATTTTTTCTCACCTTGATTTCCGCCCTTGATTTCTCCTCCTCTATGATGCTAGGGGCCTTGAAAGCGTCTGTCTTATTATCCTGAATCTACTCAAAAATTCACACAAACACACTCAATGTCGATGATTCACTTGTAAGCCGTTTTATAGGATACATGTGACATCAGTGACATATTTAAAAAAATCAACTCAAAAGTCAAACTCGAATACTTTTAGTAGTAGTACTAATAGTAAATAAATGCCAAACCAAAATAGATAGCCAAGAAAGGTTAAGAAAAGAAAGATCCTTAAGTTTGAATGAAAGAGACCAGACATATGAACGATGATGACATCAATGACTTACTCCGTTTGCTTGCTTCGGGTCGACTTTTGCTGGTGGTTGTGGTGGAGCCTTTTTATCTTTCGGAGGTTCGGGTTTCGGTGCTCCGGGTTTAGTCTCGGGTTCTTTTATCGAAGGCTTTCTCTCAGGTTCCTTCGTTGAAGCCTTTGGTTCAGGCTCCTTAGCAGCGGGCTTTGCCTCAGCTACCTTTAAAGAACTTTTTCTCTCACCTTCTTTAGTTTCGGGTTTAGTTTCAGGCTCTTTAATTGAGGGCTTCCTTTCAGGTTGTTTCTCTGGTTCTTTGATAGAAGGTTTTCCCTCAGGTTTACTTTCCGGCTCTTTTGTTGCCGGTTTCTTCTCTGGTTCTTTTGTTGCTGGTTTTTTCTCAGGTTCTTTTATTTCTGGTTTCTTCTCAGGTTCCTTTGGTTTAGACTCTGGTTCTTTGGTTGCTGGCTTTTTCTCAGGTTCTTTCGGTTTAGGTGCTGGTTCTTTTATTTCAGGTTTTTTCTCAGGTTCCTTTACTTCAGGTTTCTTTGCAGGTTCCTTTACTTCGGGTTTCTTTTCAGGTTCCTTAACTTCAGGTTTCTTTTCAGGCTCTTTAGCTTCAGGTTTTTTCACAGACCCTTTTCTTTCAGGTTCTTTGGGTTTACTCTCACTTTCCTTCGTAGATTTGTCTTCTGGTACCTTGACCTCTGGTGTTTCCTCAGGCTTAGGCTTTTTGATGGCATCCACAATTTTTGGAGAAGCTGTGTCTTTTTCAGCTTTCTAATTACAAACAGTACAAGAAGGCTAGCACAAGAAAAATGGACGACACAATGACACAAAGAAACACGAATACAAACAGAAAGGCATTTACCGCTAATCCCCTTCTTTAATTGCTGATACTATTTAGTCGCTATAAGGCTTACAGCTATTATTAAATTGTAATCCACGTATTTATCATCAACTACTGCATTACTTCTATTGTATTGCAATCTAGCGTCCAATTTTACCAAGACATACTTTAATCGCGAATCTATTAATATAAATGGGATGCATTCGCAAGTAACGAGCATGTGTTAACTAAAATTAAATATATCTAATGTTAGAAAATCATTAAATAGCATAATATACAGTCTGAAGATAGTTGCTTTCCACCGATCGTGAGCGTCGCTTAAATACGGCGCAAACTAATACTTGATAAAGATGATACCCGAAGATTTTTGAGCACAAAAGTGATTCTCTATTCTCTATAGAATTGAATGGAATGCACAAGATAATTTATTAGGAAAGGAAGGCGGAATAGTAAAACAGGGCAACGACAAGTGCATAAAATGAAAGGTAAAAGACCTCTAAACGGTTTCCAAGAGTCGAGATAAAATAGACTATGTAATATAAAAGGTGGAAGAGGACTAGAATGAAAAAATGTAAGATCGTACTCTAATGCTAATTGTAAGTCCCCTGTGCTGGTCTGATCTGATGTACAAGTACAACAGCACAGCTCAGCAGATCGTGTCGTCGTCAGAGTAAAGTGCGGTAAAATAAGAAACGTATGGTAATAATAAAGTGATGTAACGTAACGTAAGGAAGCTTCTATTTTTAGCAAGTGGCTCATACTGGGCTGCTTTTAACAAAACTCTTGCTAGATGCATCTCTCCACCAACAACTCTGTCTCATCTTATAATAATCTCTCCACTTTTAACTTGTACTTTCTGTATCTCTGGGTTAATAGGAGAAACACTGTAATTCTTACATAGGTACTCCGACTTCTTTCCTCCTTCTCTTTCTTTTCATAGGCAATCTCACATATTTGCGCGTAAAACCTACAACTTTACTTTGTTTAATGCATCAAATTAAATTGTTCCAAGTCTCGCCTTGTAATTCATTTGTATTGGTCTCTACTATAATAGTAAATAAATACACTGGCATGTATATCTAAACAAAAACCAAAGTCATCCAAGGGAAACGAATGTGGAGAAGCAGAACTAGTAAAATACATTCTATTGAATACTTTAACAGGAAATTGCATGTTACATTATTACAATGATAATAATTCTACATTTCTCTGTCTCTCTACATTTATTTCTTAGATCAGAACTTGTAGTTAGGAAAACTACTAACAATACAGTCAATTGTAGAAGACTGAAAGTATACTGTATCACATCAGCTACAACCGAAACAATATACCTACTGACTTGGGAGTTGAGACTGAGACAGCATTTACTATTTACAAAGCAGAAGACTACGAGTGGATGTAGTATAAAATAAAATATGAGATTCTCTTTCGTAATGTGTTTGCAGTTTAGTTTTATAGCTGCTTGCTTTGTGACTATTTTCTTATAATAGTTGTATAACAGGTACGTTGCTACATTACATATGACATAATATATGAATGTATTACATAAATGTGTTCGTACCTTGGCTATATAACTATAGAGAGATTGTGTACTTAAATTAGCAAGTATTACATGATAGTTCAGCAGCTCTCTCTCTCTATTCTTTTCCTTTCTGTAAGATGAACGTAATGCAAATGTGTTAAGAGAGACAATCTACTTTTAGAATCTGGCTGTCGGAAACAAGATCGGATCGGTTTATGAGAAGCGCATTGTGTATTCGTGTAACGAAACGGACGAGAATCTCTTCTCTCTAATTCTCTCTCAGTTCTCTCTCTGTTTCCTCATGTGTTTCTGGCCTATTCTTTGTTTTCTATTCCTTCCTATCTTTTGGTGTGGCATGCCGTGGCTTATGAAGCCTAACTATCACAGAATACACTTTCCCACTGCCACAAAGTATTATCTTGTACTGGTAGAATATATTCAAATATCTGGTGTATTCCTACTACTGCTACCGTACTCTACTTTTACTATTGCAGATTCATGGATTGGAGTGCAGTGCAATATCTAAATTTATCTTTGACTCCAGTCCCTCAGTCTATTGTGCTTTACTTTCTTAGGTACGTTTACATCACTTCCCATTACAACATAGTAAAAAAGAAATACACAGAGAGAGGAAGAGATGGATACCCATGCAAATCTATTTTAATTCGCACTGGTGACTGGCATCGTCTGTATCTCACCATCTCTTCCTGTGAACGTTTTCTGTACTTACTCTACGATTCGATTCCTTTCTACATTGTATGTATCCTGATTGTATTTATGTTTTCTTACACAGGCAAAAGAATGAATTCTAAGTGGAACAAACAAATAGGCAGCAGCACGAGAAAGAACGCCTTCATTAATTCTCACTGTGACTCTCACTGCTGTCCTTTTATACATTCATGACGATCATAATCATATTATATTACTATCAAACATTAGGAAATCTATCAATAACTTCTATCACACAGAATTCAGATTTCGAAATGAAATCGCAACGGTTGTACCAAATAGTTATATATTATACCGCATGACACTGTAGATTCTATGAAATATCCGTTGGCCAGACTGTTTTTAGACTTAATTATTATTCCGATGACCACAATTTACTAGGACAGGAGAAGTTTCTCACCTTTACGTAATTTGTTTTGCTTATATACACCTGGATTGACTTACTTAAGTCCGGAAGAATGCTTCAAAATTGAAAATGTCAACAGAAATCTCGATGCAGGAGTAATGATGGGGAAACGGGTGCGGGAAAGAACCGTTTGGAACGAATAGTCGTTGAAAACGATGTAGAAATGGGCAATGAAATGAATTAAAAGTAAGAAAGTAAAAGAGTAACAAATAAATAAGATTTACCTTAGTTTCCTCCACCTTCTTCTCGGCTGGCTTGTCTTTCGGAGGTTCCTCTTTCTTCTACAAAGAAAGAGTTTCACACAACACTCAAGTAAAAATAAACGTAAGTGTCATATTTTTTAACTTTGAAATAAATGTCAAGTATTTTGGCCAGGAGGCTAAATAATTGCTCTATTAATTTGTTGTCAACCTACAAAGCTAACTACGTATATCTAAATGCCTTTGAGCAACATTCTCTTTTACATTAATATACATTTTGCATACATATTTGCAATTATAGGTAGTTGCAGTGTAGGCTAGGCATTTCTCCGTCTACTTTCATACATAAAATACGGCTATGTTATCAAACGTTATCAACTGTTACCAAACAAACCAAAGGGACTACATGATAATAAGTAGTAAACGGAGCTATAGCTATAGTACTAGCTACATTTCTACACATTACACAAGTACAATTGTAAATTTAATCTACGCCACTGCACTGGTAGGAAATTCGTTGCTTATTCTTTTCCACATGTATCCATGGCGTACTTTGCTTATCAGAGTTGTGAGTTCTACATTCTTTCAGATATGTAATTTGTTGATGTGACTGTTGCGTAGCGAGTTACTGTCTCAAAGACGAAGCTCTCGACGGCGACCGCAGTCACCCAGTCACCATCATTTACAACTCATAGTCGCATCTTTACAACCTCCAGAATGAGGAATATTGCATTGCTCGATTTAAACCTCTCTAGTTTTCAGAGCACTTGGGCTAAACCTAAACAGTAGTGGGTATTATTTTTATTTTATGATGTAGCCTAATGCTCTACTAACGACTTCGCTCAAAACCTAACAACTAACAGGAAAATAACAGTACATTAATTTCATTTTATACCGACAACCAAGAAGATTTCCTACAAAATAAAGTAACACAAAACATACCTTGCCCTGTTTTCAACTACACAGTTGCTGCACAGTAATTGTATTTACATCTACAATAATAACAGTACTAGTTGTAGAACACATAATCACATGTTGCGTAGTACACGTATGAATATTAAAAAATGTAGGCACAGACAGTGCACCATCTTTATGTGATGGAATCCATCCTAACTTATTTACAAAAAACATCAAGAATTAAATGCGTCAGTAATTTATAGTCTCTGCATTTTTGTTTACTACCCTGAAAATTAGATGCCCTGGTTTTTCTTAATAGTGAGACATGCCTTGGAAATATTTCGATAGGATGAAACAAGTGTGATAATTCTACCCACCTTTTCTGGTTCCTTTTTCTTCTCCGGTTCTTTTTTAGCTTCTTCCGGTTTCTTAGCTTCTTTCTTTTCTTCTTTCTTTTCCTCCACTTTCTTTTTCTCTGTTGTCAATAAAACAATGACAAGATTGTTGGAGCAAATATGTTTGTTAAGTATTTACGATTGTGTTATATGTATCGACATTTATTTTGCGAATGCTATATACCTTGTACAGTTAATGTTGCCTCGGATTCGTTAGAACCGAACTCATTTTTAACAACGATTTTGTAACTTCCTGTGAATTCCTTGGTGCAAGAAGTGACAACGAGACGAGCAATTTTCCCGTCGAATGAAATTTTAACATCTTTGGTCTCCTTAATGACTGTTGTGTTTCTGTAACAATTAATTCATGAATGGATGAATGAATGAATGAATTGACAATGTTCAGAAATGTTCAAATTCAGAGATCTTCAAATTCCATTCGTCTTAGAATGTGTACCTTGTCCATGTAATCGTGGATTTTTTGTCAATAGTTGTCAGCTCGCAGTACAATTCAGCGCTTTTTCCTTCTTCAACAGTCTAAGGAGTACAATAGAAACATAGCATACGAACGAGAACTAAATTTTAAGGAAGCATTTGGATATTTCATTCTACCATGGACTTTAGTCCTTGAGCAAACTTAGGAGACTCTCCTTTAGGTTTATCTTTAGGTTTTTCTTCCTTTTCCTCCTCGGGAATATCTGTCACGTCTACTGTTTGAGATTCCGTTATTCCCTTTTCATTCTTTGCCACGAATTTATAAGTTCCCTTGTCTTCTTTAGATGCTTGATTGATTTCTAATTGAATCTTATATTCTCCCTGTATTATGCAGGCAAATGTGATTAAATATATTTTCCTCGAATGATTATACACATACAAGAATTAAAATTGAGTGTGTTCGAAACCTTTGTCACTTGGTTAACTTGAGTTACTCTACGCGTATCGTTTTTTCTGATGACAGTATTTTCTTGATACCATTCTACATCTGGTGGAGCCGCACAACGAACTGTACATTCTATTATGACGACACGTTTTCTTTCTACTCGGATGACTCGAGGTTTCTCGCGAATGACAGGTGCAACTATTAAAAAGGAAAATGTTTATTGTCTTAAAATAAGATTATTCTTGACACTTCTGTGTCTGCAATGCGTGGGCTAATTGCTTACTTTCAATATTGAGCGTTAAATTGGCATTAATTTCTCCGAATTCATTTTTAATATTGCATTTGTAAAGACCACTGTCTTCTGGTTGAGGGTCCTGGCAAAAATAGTTATTACATGAATACATTATAATGATTATAACCTAACGCCCTCATACACCATAATTTTAACACTTGGCTACGCAAAGGAAAAATGTGTTCTGTAGGCAGAGAAAATGTTTTTGTTACTTTAATTTCTAGTCGAATAATATAAACTCCTTTCTCCTCTTTGATGGAAATGGAGAATTTTGAAGAAGACTTGATTTCCGAGCCTTCGCAAGTCCAGACAAAAGTTGGTTTAGGATCTGCCTTGACTTTACATTCCATGATGATGAGTTTTCCATTTTGTTCAGAGACGATTCGTGGTTTTTCGGCAAATGTTGGCCCATTGCCAGCCTGGTCTGGCTCAGCCTCGATATTCAAGTTCAGATTCGCATTTGACTCTCCGTGAGCATTCTGGACATGACATCTGTATGTCCCTCCGTCTTTACCTCCGGGTTCCTAATAATCCACCGAGGTATTAACACAAGCCCATCATTCACTATCAATCAATCAACCACTCCTCTCATTAAACACTTTTTCTGAAATGATTAATAGTTTTCATGTAATATATTTAGCTTTTGTTGACTTTGACTTGGGCCCAAGGCAGATATCTCTATATAGGTACTATAATTTTGTGTACATTTCACTGCATTCGAGCTTATTTATTTTCGTTGGCGTCTGCAATTTCCTCTGTAGGTAAAGCAACTTCAAACCTAACACTCGAGGAAAAACTATGTCACAAGCCTACTCCTGCACTGTGCACAAACACAGCTAACTTATTACAATGCTAAAAGACGACTTACTTTAATCTCGAGAATTAAATCAAAAACGGTCTCGTCCACTGTCACAGTTTTGATGGTAATTTTGGAGGATTCCTTGACTTGAGTTGTTCCACGAAACCAATTTACTTCCGGCTTCGGATTTGCCTTGCATCGGCATCGCATTGTAATGAGTGTTCCCGCAGCGTTAGGTGTGATCTTTGGCTTTTCAATGAATGTCGGAGCAATGCCACCATCATCGCCACCTTGTCGTCACAACGTACACAAGTTATAATTGTTCACCGTCACTCTTAAGCATCACGAGTCATAAAAATTACTCATTCGGAGTTCATCAACATTAATAACATTTACATAACATTAGCAACTGACACTTTAAATAACACAACATGTACAATTACAATTGTCCTCACTGCATACCATAACATATCATACAATACCAACCAAAGAGCAAAACCTGCATTTCAAGATTCCACAAAAATCATTTGGTCTTCAAAACGTTTGGAAAAATTCAACGGTAAATTTTTGGCGCATTGGCATTGGTTTACATATAGATAGAAGAGAAATTCGGTATGATAAAATCACAGCAAAGGTAACTGGATTATCCAAAACATCCTTCTCAGGCAATTAACATTGATACAGATTTACAAGAAATCAAACTCAGCAAAATGCACGAATTTGAAGTTTTGGAGAAATCTGTGTTGCTTGTCATACATGAATTGGAAGTGAAAAGCATGCTAATGCGAAGTGTCGTTTTACAAATGAGTGTACAACTTTATAGTTCGAGGCGAGCGTGGTACACGTAAATGTAAAAGGATATCACACCAGAGACACTTATCTTATGAACTTTTTCCCGCCCCGGAAGTACGGATGCAGACTCATAATATTCAATCTTGTCACAGTCACAATTTTCAACACAAATAGGCCACATTCATCATTTTCAGAAATACAAATATATTTAGGGGATAGTATGAATATCCATTTGTCATCAAAGTGTAGGTAATTAACACTTTGCAAAAATCAGGACGTCAAAAATCACAAGGGATACAAAATGAAAGAAACATTAACATGTATGGAACATACATAGCAGAGCAGAGTATTTAGGTAATGTGATAGATATTTGTTGCAGCGTAACCTTTCAGTAGTGGAATGTTCAAATAGCAACAAAATGACCAATAATAACGCAACAGTGATTTAATGTGAGAATATTTTTAAAGTTATAGAGCTGGTAGCTGAGAATAATAATAAGAGTATTTAGCTGATGAAGTGAGTGTGTGTATTTTTGTGTTCGTGTATGTGATATATAAATGTGTGTTAATCGGGTAAGAATTGTACAGGCATGCTCTTCCAAGTATTTCTCTCTCTTCGGGTTACTGTTAAGTGCTTTACGGTTAGCCTTCAGAAAGAATGTTACAAAGAAAGCAAATAAAAACACAGGAAAACAAGGAACCGCGGACACAGAAAGAATTCTCGCTTAATGCACTATTTGCAAGACTATTTACTCAGACATTCAATGCAAATTAGTATGTGTAGGAACAGATAAAAGTGACGGGCATTGGTACAAGAATCGTATTTTGGAATACAATGTTACATAGCCTAAGAATAAACATTAGGCCATTAAGAGAAAGTAGAGGAAAGGAAGGTCGCAGTTGGAAAACTAGCTACCTTGGAAGTTGAGAGCAATATTGGCATTGCTTTCACCGAAAGCATTCACAGCGTTACATCGCCAGTTACCACCGTCCCCTGTAGTCGGGTTGGCAATCTCTAGACTCAGAATGTATGTGTCTTTTCCTGCCTCTTTGCGAGTCATTTTGATTCGCTCTGTAAGACTTATTGCCTTTGGCCCTTGGAACCATGTGATTTCTGGCAATGGCTGTGCCTCCAGTACACACTCCATTACCAATAGTTCTCCTTGCTGTTTGATTGTTGGCTTCTTTGGAAAACGAGGAGCTTTGCCTTCGGGAATTCTGTCAAATACAGAAAAATACAATTGAACATCCAAAATTGCCTTACATGCGCTGCTAGAAAACAAATTAATAACAAACACTTGTAATTGCATGACACAACTCACTTGAACTTTCCACCACCCTCAAAGTTGAGGTTGAGAATAGCGGTAGCTTCACCGTGGGTATTCTTAGCCACTGCTTTATACTCGCCCTCATCTGACGCGTCTACACTGGTGATAGTCATTCGCGTCATATAATAAACTTCCTCAGTGGATTCCCGGTTCATCGTAGCTTTGTATTTGCCCCCAGCCACTTTCTGTCCTTTGTGATACCTGTCAAAACATTCATTTTTGAAAATATATTTTAAGAAAATTTCGTGTTCACCCCGTACAAATTTGTTTAGAACCACCATGCAAGAACGAAGAATTCATTAATGCAACGTAGAAAAGTTCATTATAGTTTGACTTGAGGAAACATGCATTAATTGGAGGAAATAATGTACCATGTAACGGCGGGCTCTGGTTCTGCTGCCAATCGACATTCGAAAAGGATGGCTCCGGCGTCATCTTGTCTAATGACAGGTCTTTCAGTGAAACTAGGTTTCACTGGCTTACTGGTCGAATCCCCTAAATTGAGGAAGGAACCTACGATCCGAAGGGTTAGTATCGGCATTACTCTTCCACATTCAACATTCAACAACAACAACGAAAGACAAAAGTCAAAAATGTCGTAGCATACTCAGTTTCAGTTTACGCAAATTCCAAACACACCAACGAATAATCAAATACCTCTCAATTTTAGCGTTTATGTAAAAATCAATACAAAGTTCAAAGGTTTCTTTTTCAAGCCTGCTTTCACTTGCTTCCTTACTTGAGCGTTTGTTTATATATTAAATGTGAATAATGTAAATTATTAACTCATGTATTATCTATCATTATTTCCATGTGCTTAATCCACAACAACAACAAAACAATAATAATAATAATAAAATCATTTTTTTCTAAAAGGTTGTATTTTTCCCTTTTACTTTCCGCCATGTTCTACCACGGTGAAAGTAGTGGAGACATAGTACCAGAAAAATGCTCCATAAGAAAAGATAAGAATTAGAGTTGTTGGTGATTATTTTCAAAGGGAAACAAAGATAAATTCCTAGCTGTTAAAATTCAAATCTTACTTTACAATAAAGAGCCGCAGGTATTGACGGACCTGCTCAAGCACGTGGTTATTAATGCACAGCTTCTATTGTAAATAGTACAGATCAAATACAATATTACAGACTCTCTCGTTATTATTTGTGCTTATTATTAATAACATGAATTAAGATGAATTATATTTTAAAGTGTATGAGCAAGGCAAACTGAACTAGAGACGGAAAATGCGTCACCTCGTTAGGTTTCTATACAGTGACGTATACGATACGACAGGAATTACGTGTAAGAGGTAATTTACGTACAGTACAACATTAATGGCAAATGACTACGGAAATTAGACAGAATTATTGTGTGATATGTCGGGGGTGTTTGATAGTGTCATTATTGTGTACGTGATTTTGTGTCATTCTCAAATATTTCATAATAAAATTGTTGATCGTAGAAGGCGGGAAATAGTCCGGCGTTTTCTCTGATGTCAAGTATTATTGAATTTTTACGGTTTTTCATTAACGTTATAAAGTTTTGACTAAGTAATTGCAATTACCCTCCATTTTTACCCAATCTTTTCTTGTCAACCTATTATCTTTAAATGTCAGATTTACATTGCAATGCGAAAATGGTGAACTTACTGTCAAAATTGAGACTGATGGTTGCATTGCTTTCTCCAAGTTCGTTTTTGGCAGTGACTTTGTACTTGCCTGCATCTTCTACTGCCACATTTTTTATCTCGAGAGCTGCTAAGTACTGCCCTCCTTCTTTTTCTAGAATTAGCTGCAAAATACAATTAAGAGATAAATATTTACTCCCATCTTTAACATCACTAATATCACATTAACATCTTTAACACTTTAATTATCAAAATGGTTAAAATAGCTCATACTTTATGTCTACTAGTGAGTGAAACTTGCGCCCCATTATGGAACCATGTAACGGAAGGTTTAGGATCGGCCTTAATTTTACATTCAAAAAGTAGTCTACGACCGTCTTCTTCTTGACGAATTACGGGTTTCTGAGCAAAACTAGGGGCAATCCCGTCAATTTGCCTGGAAATAAAAAAATCTCAAATGAGTAACACGTACAACACAGTCTTACCCCGTTGAATGCCCCGTGGTTGTCTGATTATGTATTAATGTGTTGAACTTGGGAAGAAAGTAGGTAAGAAAAATATAAAATGATTGAGTATTTGAAAAGCAGTTTTGGAGAAAGCAGCGTGGTATGCAACATGTAGGCAGTGACTTAAAAGGAGTGTCAAGCTTTAATGACAAGTAGGATTGCAATCTAGCGTAGAATGTAAATAAATAGTTTTCTTACTATGAATCTGACTATTTCTGTCAAATAAGTCAACGTTATGACGTAACAGGGCATCGCTATTCACGCAGTGCTAGAGCTAACTCATCTTTATCCAAATGTCAACTTTACTCTGACTGCATTTGAATAGCGGAAGTGATCCGCCCACGAATGACGAGACGAACGCCTTAAATGTTAAACTTGTGGGCTAATTGAACGCGTCACACATTTATAACCATCAACATCTTTCTTTTCTCATAAGCTTTTCACTCTCACTCGCCACGGCACTACAACTGACTGAATCTACAACTACCGATTCCATCACCAGCAATACCAATCCTGACACACTTGTATGCGCATCCATGGTTTACTCATTCATACACACTCACTCACTCAGTCTCAACCCCAATAATAATATCTGATCGGACTCAAACCAGTTGCATTCATTTTGCATGCATTTTTTAAATACAACGAACATTGTATAAATAAGATAGACATGTGCAGGGCAAATACGAATATGTAACAGTGTGCGTTTGCAAAATGGTGGTCTGGTGCATGTTAAAGATGCATTATTAGCAAACTGTTTAAGTAGACTTTACGTAACTGGCAATTACTCTCTGGTTTGGGGACTATTAGTCTATTCGTGTAGAATATACCCATCTGCTATGCATATAACTTTTAGTACTTCACTTTGTATGTGTATGTGCAATATATTACTCATTTGGCATCGCCAAAACATAAAAAGTTTACAACTCATTTATAGCTAATGAAACAATCAAACTCTACATTTGGGAAACAAATAAGGCAACTGGCACTACTTTTCCCACTCGTGTAGGTTATTCTAATATAATGCTATGAAGATAATGTATCACAGTGATTGTAGGCACTGAGAAGCAGACAAGTAAAACATAAATACTAAAGGAAGAAAAAACACAAGTATAAAATGCAAGGATCGTATAATTTGTGTAGTTTCGAATTTTTCCTTAATGAAAACAAAGTTTCACTAACGAAGAGCAACAAAGGAGTTACATTTATTACACTTTATTATTGTTTGAAATAAACATTGTGTTAAGTTGGCCTTTGCTAAGCCAAAATGCACGTCACATACTAATGTTGTGGCAGGTTCATTATCTGTGTCATCTTTGATGACGTTTTTCTAGCTTCTCGAATTGGTTTCTCAGTTTTAAATTTAAAGTTAAAAGTTTCTATGAGGCTGTGTCTTTATTTTCTCATTGTTGAGATTTTTACGGTATGGTAGGCAAAATTGCAGTTCATACAACACTGGGTGTTAAATACACTTAAGGGAATTTGTAATTAATAATTTTACAAAAGATCAAGAAATGTACAGAATTAAAACTAAATATTTTGTCTACAACTACTAATGTTTTTTACAAATTGTAATTATAGCATAGAATTACTAAGCTCGTAAAATTTCGAGATTTTCTTTTGTCTTAGCCGGAATGTGTCAAAGTAGTGTGCATAATGATTTCTCGTAAGGTTTCTTCGACAAAACTGGTTACTAGTGGCCTCATCTCGTTAAAAGTATTAAATTCTGTGCTAGAGGTAGAAATGGGTCAGAAATATAGTAGCAATTGATCCCACAGAATGTTGGCATCCATTCAACATGACTTAATGGATGCCTTAAATGTATTACCAACTCAAGCACGAGTAGTGACAAGAATTTGTGAAACCCAGAAGCGCTTTTAAACTACCAACTACTCTAATGTTAAATTTTTTAGTGCGGTTAGTGTTGAAAATACAACTAATTTAGTTTAATGCTGGAGAGAGAGAGAGTTAATTATTCAATCAACAGATATTTAAATGAGGCTTCCAGTTTTAATTTATTTCTTGATTTAAAAGCCTATTGTATAATTCGAAGTGATTGTAACAATTAACATTTCGTAGTTATTATGTTACTAATGATGGCATTGTGTAAGAATAATTAGTATTGGCGTTTGACAACAATAACTTGCTACAAGAAAACGCTTTTAACGTCGAATCAATTTACTACGTTAAAACTGTGTTAAATTAATATGAAACTGAAATTGATATGAAACAATAGATAAGTCATAATATTCCTTACGTTTGGAAATAATCAAACTCCCTTGATTTCATGTACCTGACTGATGAGACTCTCAATATGGCAGTTTTTGTAATGATACTTTCGTATTGCACTCCAAATTTTTAAGGTTATACACAGGATTGGTGAAAATTCATTACACGTTTCTTTTAATATTATGTAGTTTAAAAATTCAATACGTTGTAGTAGTAGTTGCTTTTAACATTCTTCGTTTTACTACGTCATGTCGAATATCCAATTCATATAAGTACTAGTAATGTCATATTAATAAAATTGTAATGATGCAAGGCAGTAATTCATTCTACAGGAATTCTCACCAACTACAGACTACGAAACATTTTTGTGTCAGTATCGATTATATTGTTCATTTAAATAATATTCCATGTTATAATTTATTTTCAAAAGAAAATGATTATAAAGTTAACGAATAGGTATTTTGAGCAACAGCGGAAAAATATATAATAAATGATGTTCTCTCTGTAAAAACTTTATTGCAAAGTAATTGTCATCTAATAAAGTTTCTAAAGTAATTGTAAGCTAAATAAGTTTCTCGGGTTTTACATTGTACTCGAAAAACAATTTAATTTAAGCATGCGTAAATAAGTACTAGGTGTACTTAAACAAGGGCGTAACTACGTATGAGCCCACCGGGCTTGAGACCGCCCCCCCCCCCCC